>JAANYP010004416.1:0-187839 GCA_020465985.1 Centrapalus pauciflorus
ACTATGATACCGGGACCCCGGCGTTTTATAAATAGGGTAGTATCCACTACACCTTTGTTAAATCCACATTTCAAAAGATAATTTGAAAGTGTGTTATACAAAGCTCGAGGTGCTTGTTTAAGACGACACAGTGATTTGTCTAAAACGTATACATGATCAGGCTTCGAAGGATCAATAAAGCCTTCGGGCTGATATGTATTCACTTCATCAGTCAACTCCTCATTTAAAAATGCAGTTTTTACATCGATTTGATATAATGTAAAGTTTTTATGTGCAGCAAATGCTAAAAACATTCTAATTGCTTCATTCCTGGCAACTGGGGCAAATGTTTCGTCATAATCGATTCCCTCCTGCTGGTTGTATCTTTTGGCAACAAGGCGAGCTTTGTTTCGAATGATGACTCCATGTTCATCTTTCTTGTTCTTGAAGATCCACTTCGTGCCAATGATAGACTTTTCCTTTGGTCGTTCCATCAATCGCCAGACCTTCAACCTTTCAAACTGATTGAGATCTTCTTGCATAGCCACAATCCAGCCTGCATCTAGAAGAGCTTCTTTCACCGTATTTTGCTCAATCTTGCTCAAAGAATTTGAGAAAAGACATTCGTTCATGGTAGCTCTCCGGGTTTTTACTAAGGCAAAAAGATCACCAATTATGTTTTCTGGTGTGTGATTCCTTGTCCAATTGAATGTATGTGGGTAAGGTTGAAGCTGGTCTTGATTTGGATTTAAGTCCATGTAGGGAATTCTGGGGTTTATTTCAGATGTTGATGGGATATCAACTGAATTGGGGTTTTCTGAATTTTCAGAATTCAAGGAACTTTCGTAAACAGAATCAGCCATAACATAATTGTTACTGGCTGTCTCAATATCGAGTACTACGGCAAGCTTTGATTGAAACTTAGACAATCTTTAAGCAAAAACAGTCGATATGTATGAATGACTTGCACCGGAATCGAATAGTACACGAGCAGGTATCGAATTTAGCAAGAACGTACCGGTAACTACATCAGGGGTTTCCTTTGCTTCCTCGGCTGTTATTTGAAATGCACGGGTCCTTGCAGTTGGAGTTGCAGCTGAGCTTTTCATCGTAAAACCTCCAGCTGATGAATGTGATTGACCTCGGCGTCCACTCTGACACTGATACATGAAATGTCCGCGCTTTCCGCATTTAGCACGTCCAAGACCCCACTGGGGACATTCTTCGCTGCTATGGCCGATCTTGCTACACACATAGCAAGTGACGTCGTCTGGATTACACAGTCCCATATTTGATTTCCTGAATCTTTTGCAGAATCGTGGTTCGTTCGTGAGAGAGTAAGCTTGAGCTTTCTGAGGCGACCTGTATTGTTGAGACTGCTGGCGTTGCTGGGATTGAGATTTGTTGGACTTAAAGAATCTGCCAAATCTTTGTTTCTTTGGGGGAGAAGGACATGTCGGGTTCGTCGATGGAGCATAGAGTTGATCGCCATACTCTAGATATCCCCTCTCGATCTGTCTTGCTGCTTCAACCATCTTCTAAGTAACTCTTATACTTTATCGCACTCATCGGATGTCTGTACCTCGGGTTAAGACCTACGCGAAATCTATTCATTTTTCTTTCCTTGGTGGCTACTTGATATGAGGAATAGCCACAGAGTCGCGAGAATTCATGCTCGTACTCATCAACAGTCTTGGTTCCCTGAGTTAGTTGCATCTGTTGAACCTCCATTTTGTCTTGTTGATCAACAGGACAATACTTCACGTTAAACATGTCAAGGAATTCGTCCCATTCTAAAGTCTGAATAACCTCTTCTCCATATATGCTTCTCTGAGTCTTCCACCAAGCACGGGCAGCGCCGACGAATAAAGCAGATACATAACTCACTTACTTTGACTCTAGACAATCAGGGATTCTGAAGATTTCTTCAGTGTCTTTATGAAGCAGATTAAATCCACCACATGTGTTATCTAAGGATTTTATCTTTAATCTTTGTCTATCTGCTCTCTAGCTTTGCTTTACAAGTGTTTGACCCACTTTCAATATCTTTAATCTTTCATTCTTTGTTCAGAATTTATCTGAACCTGTCCAGAGTTATATCATAGCAAGAACATCTTAGCTTGAAATCTTTATTTGATCTGATTCTGATAACTGATAAACTTCATCAATCATTTTATACTTTCTTTGATTCTTTGAAATCTGAAAAGATATATATATATATATCATGTTGCTTTATTTAATGTTCTTTCATCATATAATTATGGTTATTGTAACATATCATTTATTTGTTATTTTAAAGTATCAATAATAGGACATCCAGATTTGGCAACCGGATTCGGACCACCCGGACTGGGCCAACCAAACTGGGCCATCCGAAGTGCATCATCCGAATTCGGCTCAACTTCATCCGAAACAGGTTCGAAATAGATATATCATCCGAATTCGGGTCCCAACCGAATTCGGATCCCAAGACTTAGAAATTTCCAGATTTTGTTCTTGGTGTTCCAACTTTTTTTTCATACGAATTTTCATCAAAAATCCACTAAACAGACTTTTATTAACATGCAACTTATAAATAAGTTATATTATCATTATTAGAGTGTTATTATACTATTTTCCCTATCACAAACACAATTATTTACTCAAAATCATCCAAAATGTTATAAAAACTCAAGAACACAAAATTTTACAAAATTTCAGATTTTTCTTTCATTTGGACGATCTAATCACTGATTTTTGTTTCTTTAACATCTAATAACTTAAATAAATGATTATCTACTAAAATTTCCAACATGCAACATCAATTTTCATGTTATTAATCTTCGGTTTCGGTTTTTCTCAAAACCGAACCAAACTTAATAAATTTTCTTAATTTAAATGAATTTTACCTCAATTCTTTGTAGTTTCTTGTTGTTTGATGATATTTGATGTTTGTTCTTGACTTTAATCTTCAATTTAATGCTGAGAATTCTTGATAAAATTGAAGAATGCCGTATGATGATGAGAGAGAAGAAGAGAGATTTTCAATTTTCTTTAATGTGTGTTAAATGAGAATAAAAAGTGTTTTATTTCTTAACTTTTGGAGTTTGGCAATTTTAACCCTTCACTTTGTATTTTACATCTCTTTTAATTTTTATCATCTAAATAATTTATAACATAAGTATTTAACTTAATTAAATAATTTTCATTAATTAATTAAACTACCAAACAAATAATGTAATAAAATTACATTATTAACTTAGATACAGAAAATAAAGTTCAGTTAAGACTAGGTTGTTACAGAATGGGCTCCACCACACACAAACTTCGTCCTCGAAGTTAGCTATGTTCGAACAGACTTGGATATGTAGCTTTCATGACATCTCTTGGTTCCCAAGACTGATGCGAACCCTTGTGGTGTTTCCACTGGACGAGCACCATCTGTATCTCTTTATTGCGAAGCTTTTTGGTCTTCGAGTCCAAAATACATTCTGGCTTTTCAACCACGCGAAGTGTTTCATCAATTTGCAGATTAACATGTGGTATCTGCACTTCTCTTTCATCTGCTAGGCTCTTTCGTAGATGACTAACATGGAATACAGGATGTATTCCCGCTAAGTCTGTTGACAATTCAAGACGATAGGATTGATTCCCTACCTTTTCAACGATCTGGAATAGACTAATAAATCTTGGCGCTAGCTTGTTTCACTTTATGAATCAGACCACATTCTTCATTGGAGATACTTTCAGCATCACAAAATCGTTAACTGCAAAACTGATCGATCTGTGCCGATTGTCGTAATATGACTTTTGCCTGCTTTGAGCTTCAAGAATGTTTCTTCTGACAAGTTGAATCTTCTCATGAGTCAACTGTAGAAGGGCAGGACCCGCTAAAGGTGATTCACCTGTTTCGCGCCAACAGGTGGGAGTTTTGCATTTTCTTCCATATAGCGCTTCAAAAGGAGCCATCTTGATCGTTGAATGATAACTGTTGTTGTATGAAAATTCGACCAAAGGCAGATGGTCATCCCAATTACCACCCAGATCAAGAATGCAGGAACGGAGCATATCTACAAGAGTTAAGATAGTGCGTTCACTTTGGCCATCTGCATTAGGATGATAAGCAGTACTCATAGAGATTCGAGTACCCATCCCGTCTTGCAGCGCTTTCCAGAATCTTGAAGTGAAACGACTATCACGGTCAGAGACGATAGACTTTGGCACACCGTGACGAGAAATGACTTCAGTGATGTACATCTGTGCCAACCTATCGAGAGAGTATGTCTCTTTCATCGGTATAAAATGAGCTGACTTCGTTAATCGATCAACGACTACCCAGATGGAGTCGTGTTGTCTCTTGGTTTTAGGCAACGTTGTGACGAAATCAATGGTTATATGCTCCCACTTCCACTCAGGAATTGGTAGTGGTTGCATATCCTCGAAGGGTTTCTGGTGTTCTGCCTTAACAATTTGACAGACTCTACAGCTTTCAACATATTGACCGATATCTTTCTTCCTTCCTGGCCACCAATAATCAACTTTCAGATCGAAGTACATCTTTGAGCTGCCAGGATGAATAGATAACTCAGACTGATGGGCTTCTGATAGAAGAGTGTTGCGGATTGAACCATATTTAGGAATCCAGATTCGGTTTCCCTTGAGACATTGAAGTCCCAAATGATTCATAGATAAGAATTGCATTTGTCCTTTTAGATTTTCAAAACAGATATTCTCTTTTTTTAGTGCTTTAGCTTGGGCAAATCTGATGTCCTCGATAAGATCGGAAGAGAATACAACAGGAGTCAGGGCGTAGCAACACTTTTCTAGGTAGACTTTTCTACTCAAAGCATCCTTGACCACATTGGCTTTGCCGTGTTGATACAGGATCTCGCAATCATAGTCTTTGATGAGCTCCAAGGACGGATGTTGTTTCATGTTCAGATCCTTTTGAGTAAAAAGATGTTTGAGGCTTTTATGGTCAGTATACAACTAACACTTAGTCCCATAAAGATAATGACGCCAGATTTTCAATGCAAAGGTAATGGCAGCCAACTCAAGATCATGAGTTGGTGCACTTTTCTCGTAATCTTTCAATTGTCTTGACGCGTAGGCAATGACTTTTCCCCTTTGCATGAGGACACAGCCTAAACCAGTACCAGATGCATCGCTATAAACGGCAAAGTCATCATTGCCTTCTGGTAAGGCTAGGATTGGCGCTTGAATAAGATGTTGCTTTAGAGTCTCAAATGCCTTTTGCTGTTTATCCGCCCACACGAAAGATGCATTCGTTCGTGTTAACATCGTGAGTGGCACAACAATCTTCGAGAAGTCTTTAATGAATCGTCGGTAGTAACCAACCAATCCAAGGAAGCTTCTGATTTCGGAGGCATTACGAGGCGTTTACCACTTCTGAACAGCCTCGACTTTAGATGGATCAACTGAAATACCTTCGCCAGATACAACATGGCCAAGGAATTGGATCTATAAAGATAACAAAGTAGAATTTCAAGTTTTTATTGATACAAAGAACGCTTAGGAAATAGCCCGAGAAAATATAAGGTTATACATATCTGAGCCAGAATTCGCAATTCGAAAATTTTGCGTAGAGTCTTTCTTTTCTCAATAACTCTAGCAATTGACGCAAATGTTTAATATGATCAGCCTCCATTTTTCAGTAAATCAAAATATCGTCTACGAATACAATAACTAACTTATCCAGCATTGGTCTGCACACGCGATTCATGAGATCTATGAACGTCGCTGGTGCATTAGTTAAACCGAAAGGCGTTATGAGGAATTCGTAATGACCATATCTTGTTCGAAAGGCTGTCTTTAGAATATCCTCATCTTTTACTTTCAACTGATGATACCCAGAACGAAGATCGATTTTAGAGAAAAAACTTGCTCCTTGTAGCTGATCAAATAAATCATCAATTCTGGGAAGAGGATATTTGTTCATGATGGTGACTTGGTTCAACTCGCGATAGTCGATGCACATTCGGAGAGTTCCGTCTTTCTTCTTAACAAACAAGACAGGTGCACCCCACGGAGATGAACTAGGTCGGATAAATCCCTTCTCTAACAGATCTTGCAATTGCTTTGACATTTCCTGCATCTCTGCAGGCGCAAGTCTGTAGGGAGCTTTGGCAATTGGAGCCACACCAGGAACTAATTCAATTCCGAACTCAACTTGACGTTCCGGTAGCACTCCAGAATTATCATCTGGGAATACGTCTGGGAACTCACAGACGATCGAGATATCAGAAATCGATTTCTTGTTGGCTTCAGAGACAGATTCAGTCGAGACAAAACACAAATAGGATTCATGACCCTTAGACAGATATTTATGAGGTTTTTCAACCGAAATGAAGCAGTGAGCACCTTTACGTATGTCGCCTTTAATTTCCAACACTCGGCCGTCTGAGGTCTTGATTCTGATGATTCGGCGGTTGCAGACGATCGTAGCTTTATTATTCGTTAACCAGTCCATGCCGATAATAACGTCGAACTCTTTTAACGGAATCGGGATAAGATCGAGGTTGAACACAATGTTATTAACTAGAAAAGTGCAATTTCGGTAAACAGAATCAGCCATAACATAATTTTTACTGGCTATCTCTACATCGAGTACTACGGGAATCTTTGAAGGAAACTTTGACAATCTGTAAGCAAAAACAGTCGATATGTATGAATGACTTGCACCGGAATCGAATAGTACACGAGCAGGTGTCGAATTTAGCAAGAACGTACCAGTAACCACATCATGGGTTTCCTTTGCTTCCTCGGCTATTATCTGAAATGCACGGGTCCTTGCAGTTGGAGTTGCGGCTGAGCTTTTCATCATAGAACCTCCAGCTGATGACTGTGATTGACCTCGGCATCCACTCTGACACTGATACATGAAATGTCTGCGCTTTCCACATTTAGCACATCCAAAACCCCGCTGGGGACATTCTTCGTTGCCATGGCCGATCTTGCTACACACATAGCAAGTGACGTCGTCTGGATTACACAGTCCCATACGTGATTTCCTGCATCTTTTGCAGAATCGTGGTTCGTTCGTGAGAGAGTAAGCTTGAGCTTTCTGAGGCGAGCTGTATTGTTGAGACTGCTGGGGTTGCTGGGATTGAGATTTGTTAGACTTAAAGAATCTGCCAAATCTCTGTTTCTTTAGGGGAGAAGGACATGTCGGGTTCGTCGATGGAGCATAAAGTTGATCGCCATACTCTAGATATCCCCTCTCGATCTGTCTTGCTGCTTCAACCATCTCTAAGTAACTCTTATACTTTATCGCGCTCATCGGATGTCTGTACCTCGGGTTAAGACCTACGCGAAATCTATTCATTTTTCTTTCCTCGGTGGCTACTTGATATGAGGAATAGCCACAGAGTCGCGAGAATTCATGCTCGTACTCATCAACAGTCTTGGTTCCCTGAGTTAGTTGCATCAGTTGAACCTCCATTTTGTCTTGTTGATCAACAAGACAATACTTCGCGTTAAACATGTCAAGGAATTGGTCCCATTCTAAAGTCTGAATAACCTCTCCTCCATATATGCTTCTCTGAGTCTTCCACCAAGCACGGGTAGCGTCGAGGAATAAAGCAGATGCATAACTCACTTTCTTTGACTCTAGACAATCAGAGATTCTTAAGATTTCTTCAGTGTGGCTTATCTAATCCATCGCATGGATTGGGTTGACTGTACCCTCAATGTTTAGGGCACCGCTGGCTTTAAAATCTTGAAATTTGCAGCCTTTCGGCTGTGCAATTTGGGTTTCAGGGTTCGAGTTATCAGAATCAGACTCTTCATTTTGGACTTGTTTTTCTTTTCTCTTATTATTTTTATCGGCACGTCTCTTAGCTTCGGCCTCATCTCTGGCCCGAAACTGTTCTTGCATATTCTTATTTTGTTGTTCCAATTGTTAGGCTAATAGTTGTTGTACCATTTCAAACATAAGCTGAGGGGTCATATTGTTGGGGAAATCACCTGATCCTGATCCTGACATCTTTACTGAAAATTAAAATCATTTAACTATTAGTTTATTAGACTTAGAGCTATGTACCCTTTTCCCATCCTAACAGTCTGTACATCCTATCTCAGTTCAAACCACCTAAATGTTTGATACATATGTATTGCTTCAGTTTGAGACCAAGTATTACTCTCGTAATACTTGATTCACTCAAACTATGGGCTCTGATACCATCCTGTGAAGGCCACTCCTTACGAGGCAGTCCTCAGAGTCTAGGTCCCACATCTTGCAACACGATATCAATCATAACTAAGATAGAGTAATTATATTACGGAATTTCAAATTACAAGTACAAAATATTAGGATAAGTTTAATAAAAATTTTAGTACGGATTACAGTTTTCAAGTTAAACTTATAAAGGGTACAAGACTAATCTAATTCATGTCGTCATACAATCAAATCAAATCTACCCATACCACCAAAATTATCATCTGCCAGTCTGTACCGAAAGTTTTTTGAGTAGTGGTCAATAGAAAACTTCAACTTGATTCTTGTAAGACCTAAGAACTAAGTCCAGCAGGTGCTTTTCCCCTTATCTTTTCCTGTAAAAAATTTAAACAACAACTATAAGCAATGCTTAGTGAGAATATAGATTATCAGATTACATGCATTTCAAGCGGATCATGGGTCTAGCGTGATATGTCTTGACTGCCGCTACAGCCACTCATGATTGAGACATAGTAGTCATAGAATAGGATGATGTCCAAGCCACGCTCACGCTTTTAATTGTGGGGATCAGCCACATACTGGGCTAGCTACCAGTACTCAACATGGGCGAACATCAGAGTATCATTACCAAGTTCAATAGAACCGGTGAAGTAGCATGGTCTAGAACAATAGACCGACAAGGCTAATCACACTAAGCTGAATCAATACATCAAAGACAAAAGGAATGATGGAAGCATAACTAATCAAGGTCATGATAGCAATAAACTCATAACAATATCTGAAATGAACTGTAAGCACAATGTCATGCGGAATGATAAATCAAATAGCTATCATGATCCACAGGGCATCACCAAACCATGGTGAGCACATGTCACAATCCAGCTGATCATGTATGAATGTCAAAATAATCTATCATCAACAATATGTCTCAACCGGAATCTAGCATGTAAAACTGAATATCTATAACTCACCAGTTCTGTTGTCTTTATCAAGCAGATTAAATCCACCACCTGACTTATCTCAGGATTTTATCTTTAATCTTTGTCTATCTGATCTCTGGCTTTGCTTTACAAGTCATTGACCCACTTTCAATATCTTTAATCTTTAATTCTTTGTTCAGAATTTATCTGAACCTGTCCGGAATTATATCATAGCAAGAACATTTTAGCTTTAAATCTTTATTTAATCTGATTTTGATAACTGATAAACTTCATCAATCATTTTACACTTCCTTTGATTCTTTGAAATCTCAAAATATATATATATATATATATATATATATATATATATATATATATATATATATATATATATATATATATATATATATGTATATCATGTTGCTTTATTTAATGTTCTTTCATCATATAATTATGGTATTGTAACATATCATTTATTTGTTATTTTAAATTATCAAAAAAAATGACATCGAAATTTCGCAACCGGATTCGGATCATCCGGATTCGGACCACCCGGACTGGGCCAACCGAACTGGGCCATCCGAAGTGCATCATCCGAATTCGGCTCAACTTCATCCGAAACAGGTCCGAAATAGATACATCATCCGAATTCGGGTCCCAACCGAATTCGGATCCCAAGACTTAGAAATTTCCAGATTTTGTTCTTAGTGTTCCAACTTTTTATTCATACGGATTTTCATCAAAAATCCACTAAACAGATTTTTATTAACATGCAACTTTTAAATAAGTTATATTATCATTATTAGAGTGTCTTTATACAATTTTCCCTATCACAAACACAATTATTTACTCAAAATCTTCCAAAATGTTATAAAACTCAAGAACACAAAATTTTACAAAATTTCAAATTTTTCTTTCATTTGAACGATCTAATCACTGATTTTTGTTTCTATAACATCTAATAACTTAAATACATGATTATCTACTAAAGTTTCCAACATGCAACATCAAATTTCATGTTATAAATCTTCGGTTTCGGTTTTTCTCAAAACCGAACCAAACTTCATAAAATTTCGTAATTTAAATGAAATTTACCTCAATTCTTTGTATTTTCTTGTTGTTTGATGATGTTTGATGCTTGTTCTTGACTTCAATCTTCAATGTAATGCAAATTTTATGAGAATTCTTGATGAAATTGAAGAATGTCGTATGATGATGAGAGAGAAGAAGAGAGATTTTCAATTTTCTTTAATGTGTGTTAAATGAGAATAAAAAGTGTTTTATTTCTTAACTTTTGGAGTTTGGCAATTTTAACCCTTCACTTTGTATTTTACATCTCTTTTAATTTTTATCATCTAAATAATTTATAACATAAATATTTAACTTAATTAAATAATTTTCATTAATTAATTAAACTACAAAACCAATAATGTATTAAAATTACATTATTAACTCAGATATAGAAAATAAAGTTCAGTTAAGACTAGGTTGTTACACGCTTTCTAATTAAACTTTCCCAAATTGTCTTTGTCATTCAGAATAAATCACCTGCATCCAAAGACATGAAAAAATTTCACATTAGGGACTCTTTTATTTATCAGTTCGTATGGTGTCTTTCCGAATCTTTTGTTGTTGATCGATCTGTTCTGAGTAAAGCAAGCAGTTGCTACAGCTTCAACCCAAAGGAATAATGGTAGATTAGAGTAAGCAAGCATCGTCCTAGCAGATTCCACAACCATGCGATTTCGTCGTTTAACAACACCATTCTGTTGTGCGGTACGAGCTGCTGAATATTGATGAGTTATCCCAACATAACTCAGAAATGTCTCAAGTAACTTATTCTTGAATTCTGTACCATTATCAGATCTAATGGTTTGAATCGATAGTTGAAACTTCACTTGTATTTTGCGAATGAAGTCAATAATGATCTCGGTAGCGTCAGACTTGGATCTCAGGAAGAATACCCATGTGTACCTCGAATAGTCATCGACTATGACCAACACATATATTTTCTTATTTATACTTTGTATTCGCATAGGCCCGCACAAGTCCATATGAAGTAACTCTAAAGCCCTAGTAGAAGAATGTTCAGCTTTTAACTTGTGAGAAGCTCTCACCATCTTCCCTTTTTCACAAGCAGCACACAGCTGCTCCTTCTGATATCGGAGAGTTGGTAACCCTTTGACTAAACCATCTTTTGCAAGATTGGTTAATTATTTAAAGTTCAGACGGGATAGACGGCGATGCCACAGCCATGATACATTAGATGTTGCCTTTGACAGTAAGCAGACATCTTTTTTCAGATTAATGTTGGCTATATCTATGGAGTACAAGTTGGTTTTCCTATTCCCAGCAAGAATTTCCTTCCCTTCCCCAGATCTAATACTACACCGATTAGCCTTAAATCTGACTTGTAATCCTTTGTCGCACAATTGACCGATACTGAACAGATTATGTCCAAGACCATCAACGTAGAAAACCTTTTGAATTTTTATTTTGTCATACTTCAGACTCCAATAACCTTTGATCGATAGAATTGATCATTACCAAATCGTACCGTCCCACAGAATTTGTCTACAAAATTCGTGAGGGTTTCTCTCTGTCCGGTCATGTGCTTGGAACACCCGGATTCAAGGTACCACACATGATTACCTATAAAACGAAGAAAAACATGAGCTACCCACTTATAGTTGGGTACTTTGGAATTTGGTAAATCATGTGGTGAGTCTTTAGATTGTTCAAGAGATGAAGTCTTTGACTTAGGAACCCACTTTTTAACAGTGTTTTTAGGTATCTATTTTTGTATAGTTCGTTGTGGAACTAATTTTGAAATTCGCTTCTTTGGAACCTTTTGTTGTTTGAAAGTAGGAACTTTGTTCTTTTTAACCTATACAAACTTATCAGATTTATGCACAAATTTGTCATTAATTACATGGCATTTAGCAGAATTTAAGGAAAGCAATATAGTTCGAGAGTATTTAGAACAATATTTAACATGAGATTTATTGCAGACAGAATTATCTACTAGACTAATCCTATGAGTAACACATAAATCTTTCACTCTCCATTCTTGTCTAATACTCTTGTTTCTCTTTGCTTGTTGCTTCTTTCTCCAAACTTTTTTTAGTAAACATTTTACAATATTATCTGACATAACAGAAAAATGAGAATTAGTCACTTTAGAATTACCCTTATTCAGCAAAATCTTCTTACCTTCAGAAGCATGTTCTTTCTTTGTAGTTGAATCCTTTGATGAGGAGGATTCACCTTTTTCAAATTTGGAAGTCACAAAAATAACTTTTGTTTTCTCCTTTTCCTTGTATAAAACAAGTGAAGGTACTGATTTAACCTTAGAAACTGTAGGTATTCTTTTCAAAATACTTACAGGTTCTTTGGGTTTATCTGTTTGGTTGTCATGGAGTGATTTAATAAAATCATCAATCTTGACAAACATTTCCTCCAATGAGTTAAAATCAGAGTTCATGTACAGATCAAATTCCTTTTCAGAATTTATGGAATCAGGTTGAATTGAAGGTTTCTGATCTGGTTGAGGTTTGCTTTTAGGCTGGTTTGTCATTTTTATTTCCAATTATTTAATTTCAGCCTGAAGCTTTTTATTATCAGATTCAAAAGTTTTGATTTTCAATTCAAGATCAACATTGATCTTTTCAAGAATTGAATTTGGAATATATGGCTTTTGAGTGAAATTAGTATTTTCGGACAAATCATTTTCAGAATAAGTCTGAATATACTCTTCAAAAATGCAAGAATTTTGATAACTATCATTTAATTTGTTATAATCCAAATTATTTTGTATTTTATCATTCCTCAACTTTTTTAGATCTTCACCAGATTCTATCTCATCTGATGCTTTCATACACATCATTTTCAATCCCAAATTCATATATCTAACATCATAAAGAGTTGGTGAATTTCAAATATCTTGTGTTAGATATTTTGGATTTGTCCAACCAATACCTGATTTTGAATTATAAAATTTGGTATCTTTTGGTTGATTGAAATATACTGTTTGATCTGTTTGACCTCTTTTAATAAACTCATCTTCCAAAAATTTATTTTCTCATATAACTTTGTTCTTTCATCAAATATGGAATGGTATTTTACAGAATAACTTGATGATTCTAACTCGGCTAATTTCATTTTTGCTTTTAAGTCAGATATATTGTTATACAGTTTTTGAATTTCACTTTGAAGTTCATTGGATTTATCTTTTAAATCTGTAACAGATCTTAATCTTAATGCCTTATCCTTGGAAAATTCTAAAACTAAAGCATGTTCTGTTCTTAATTTATTTTCCAATGAATGAACATTTTTCTTTTCGGCCTTTAATGATTTTTCAAACTTTTTGAGCATATAAGCCATTTGAGTAAGTTTCTATTCTAGCACACAGGATTTATCATCATCTGAATTAGAATTAGATTGTACCTCTGGTGTCTCTGAATTTTCTGAGGCATCTGTATATGATTCGTCATCTTACTGATCTTTACTGCAGCCCGCTTCTCCTGTGGCCATCAACGCCAGGTCCTCTCTCAGTTCATTGTCAGAATCAGAATCATTTGGCTTTGTAGCTTCATCATCAGTCAGGCCTACCCAAACCTCATCTTCAGCTAACATGGGAGACCCACTCAATTCAGACTCATTGAACACTTCTGATTTCAGGCAGATATGAGCATCTTCGTCAAGAATGTCTTCATCTTCCGACAGTTGCAGCCAGTGGTCGTCTTCAGCCATCAATGCTTTAACAGCCTCTTTTTCCTTTGCCAGTAGTGCCTTCCGAGTGTAATAATCAGAATTCTTTACAACTCGCAATTTGCATTCTCTGGCAAAGTGGCTTGGTTTGCCATAGTTATAGCATTTCTAATCAGCATCCTTCTTGGCCGGCTTATCAGTTTTCTCATATTTCTCAGCCTCTTTACCACTGCTCTCTCCAGATTCTTCATATCTGTCTTTCTTTTCATATTTCCTTGAGCCTGTCTTGTATCTCATCTTCTTGTTTGTCGGCTTGCAGTAGTTTTTTTTGGAACGCCTTTGTCAGCAAGGTCATCTGCTTTTTCATCTCCTCTATCTCGGAGTCAGCTGAAGAATCGGTCGATTCTGATTCTGATGAGCTACTACTCAAAACAACCCGCTTTTCCTTCTTTATCATCTATTTGTATTTCTTATCAGCAAGAAGAGCTAGAGGATCAATGGTTGCCTTTTCTGCTTGTTTCTTTCAAGACATTTTCCTTAAAACAACTTCTTGGTAGTTGTTAAGGTTCTCAAATACCATATGGAAATCCATATCGTCAATCTCTTTTGTTTGTTGGATGATCATTTTGTAATTATTTTCCAGATTCAGCACATTCAGGAATTTGACATTTATATCCAGATTGGATTTTGTCACTCCATTCCTCTTCATCTCACTCACCAGATTGACAAACCTCATATAGGTACTTTCCAGCAATTCTCCTTCTCTTGCTCTGAAATTTTCAAAAGTCATCAGACTGTTTCTGGCTCTATTCGTTGCTGCTTTGTCTGAACCGCGCATAAGTTTACACACCTCATCCCAGATGGTTTTGGCTGTTTTTGTATTGGTCAGACTGATATATATGTCGTTCGGGATTGAAATCAGCAAGAGCTTTCTAGCAGTTTTGTCTCCTAGCTTTCTTCGTTTTTGTGCTTCAGTCAGATTTGTGACCTCTACAGTTTGCTCCGGTATCAGAGGATTGCCGGTTAGTACAGCTGTAATAGTTTCAAGAAATACAGCTGGTCCCTTATTCAGGGATTTCAACATTTCCTCGGATAGGTCATGGAAACTGATAAATTCTAGAAAATTTGTTCCCTCCACTGAACATATTCACCTCCATAGAGGATAGGAGGATTGGTTTCCGACCCCATGGCTAATGCATCTTTTGACATTTTGAAAGATTAAATAGAATCTTCCAAGATCTTTTAATGCGATTCGATTGATTTGAAGTGAATCTTGAATGAATGATCAAACTTGTAATAATTATGATCAAACTCGAATTATGAATAGTAAGGAATCAAACTCGAATGGAAGAGTTGTGAAACTCGATCAAAGAATGGATCAACTCGAATGAAGAAGTGTAAAACTCGAATGAACCCTTATAAAACTCGAATCTAATATGATCAAACTCGAAAAGGTAGTCATAAAACTCGGATCATATGTCAATGAAACTCGAATGACAAGGCAATCAACTCGAATGAACTTGATTTGTGTTTGATTAAACTCGAATGTTATATGATAAAACTCGAATCAACTTGAATTTCACTTGGTTTTTGTTTAATCAAACTCGAATGGGATTTTAATCAAACTCAAATTTAAGGTTAATCAAACTTGAATGTGTTAAAACAAACTCGAAAGAATGTTTGATCCAACTCGATTAACACTTATATTCAACTCGATGAAAGCTGATATCCAACTCGATTAAAGCTGATGTCCAACTCGAATCTGTCTTTATAAAACTCGGTTAAAGAACTCTCCCAACTCGATTAACACTTGATCCAACTCGATTAAAAGTGAATTTTCATTTTAATTCGATTTTTACCAGGATTTAAACTTTCTATGTCCAGATTTTCAAATTTTTCAACAAAAATGAATGAATGAATCCCAAATCTATCTATTCTATTAAATGAGTAACTAAAAGCCACATGTCATTTGAATAGAACGCCAATTGGCTTAACGAGGATTTGCCAAGTGTACATTACTATTTTGACTATTAATGAATCTATATCTATATCCATTAAAATCTCAACAAACAATGTTTAAAAGATATTTTAATAATAAATTTAAAAGTTATTAATGAAGATATTAGTTTTTTTTTTTGTTTTAAGTTTATATAGTTTTATTTATTAAAATTTCCGTGTATTACACAGGTTAATAAACTAGTTACAATCAAAGATGTATTTTACCCATACAAACACTTTTTTGTGAATGCAACTTGACCAAAATCAGATCTAATCCTTGGATTTATCAAAAACAGTCAAGAACACAAAAGTTTTTTAAAATCCATAAAATACAAATAGATTTTTCTGTGTTTTGAATTACCAATTGAGATTATACTCAATTTGTTCGTCTTTAAAAGATAAACCTTCGATCCAATTTTCAAAATCAAATACCCACTGAATCAAAAACCCCAAGGGTTTTTCTGAATTTTCAAAAAACGATGTAATAGTGGTTCGAACAAAAAACATTTTTTAAACTCAAATTCGATAAAAAAAATTGCCATTACAGGCTCTGATACCAATTGATAGTCAATTTAATCAATCACAAACAAGATTAATTAATTAAGAACAATTAAGAAACACTAACCAAATGATTTCAATTTGCACAAATCTGGAATTACAGAACGAGAGAAGTGAAGAACACTATAGCCCTAATCCGTACACAATTAATCCGATTAAAAAGTGATTGTACAATCTGTACAATTCAGCACAACTTTTTTTACTATTTATATACATATACACAACTATTAACTAATTACACAAGGACCCCTAGACTTATTATTTTCATCAATTAAAATAGTTTCCAACACCTACGTTACTGAGACAAGATTATATGAAGTGATTACTGGTGGTACGAATCAAATGAGCAGTCAGTATGCCGAGATGATGATCCAGATGATAAATATCCAAATATTATTGAAAGGGAAGGCTACGGCTGAAGTTGAAGAAGAGGAAAAACAAATTTCAAACAATGAGTTGTGAGACTACTGTGTGGAGCAGTTCGATGTTATGAATGAGCGGATGACAGGTTTAGAGAATACACTTGTCAGTGCTTTGGGTTCATTGTCTGAAAGATTCTCCATCCTTGAGAAAACCTGCAAATCATAAGCTTCTGGTTCTAAGAGAAGGCATGAGGATCCTGCTGACTCCGATGATGCTCCTAATGATGGGGAGAAGAGGAGGAAGCTTGGTGAATATGAGTTATAGCTTGCAGTTTTTGAGGGTAAAGATACTGAAGCAGGAGGTTCAGGAGAGGTAGGAGGATCTAATGATAATCCAGTTGATGCTCAAAGTGAAAAGGGATTAATTCTTTATAAAGATGTTCCAATTCCTTTGAGTATACAATTTGGTATATATAATTTTGAGAAATATGATGATTCTGATAAAGAAAAAGAAGAACGGGTGTTTAGAATTGAAGGAATTGAAAAAGATATTGATTTACCTGAGCAGGAGATATATGAATTTTCTGAGATGTCAATGAGAGCTGAGAAGATTGTTGATGAGGAGGAGCTTGTGGAGGAGATATTAAAATATGATATACCAACACCAATGGTTGAAAAGCCTGCTGTGACAGTGACTGTGAAAGAAGAAGAAGATCCATTTCCGATAAGTGGCGTGGTGCTAGAACCACTTCAAGGACTGACTGAAGTAGATTTAATGGATAAATTCTTTCAAAGTTATATCCTGGCAGAAGAATCTGAAAGATAGCATCATCAGAGGTATGATGTAAAAGAAGTTGTTCAAAAGGAGATTAATGATATGCTGATTCTACTGAATGATGAAAAGGTTAATAAAAAGAAGAAAGTCAAGAAGCTCAAGCTGTCAGGAAAGCAAAAGGTTGATTTCATCAAGAAAAGATATAGGCTTCTATTTCTGGAAGATCATCTAGAGAAAAAAAATATTTTGTAAAAAGTATACTCTGTGTTCTTTTGTGAAGCTTTTTAGAGTTACTGAGCCCCACATGCCAAACCTGGTCAACTATGCCATTTTCTTCATAATAAAACTCAACCGGTACAAGATGTGAGAAGTGAACATAGGATAGCTGAACTCAAAAGAATTGACAAAGATCATTTTGTAAATATTTTCTATCCTACGTTCATGGTGACTAGAGCTGATGGGAAGACTTACCAATTTAATGAAGCTGATTTGTTCAAGATTAACCTGGTTGATGTTGAAGACCTATTTGATGAATTATGCCAGAATAAAAGAGAAGAGAATTGTAGATTAACTCTTAAAGCCATATTTCATTTCATGCACACCAAGTTGGTCTTAATGTCTATCCAAGACTTACAAATTGGTGTTGAAAGAGGAATGAGAAGGATAAATGTCACTGCGCCGAACAGACAGATCAGAGATATTGAGAAGCTAAAAGAATTTCAAGTGGTTCTTGATAAACATCCGGTTGTTATCTACAAAGACAAGAATCAAAAGAAAAGAGCCATGCGGATGATTGAGCTGAATAAGTATTCAGATGGTACTCTTCAGAAGGTGATGACAGCTCTGAAAGGAATTCTTGATCATGATTGATGCGTCGTTTGAAAGGTGGTGGCATGATTCCTTTTACTTATTGTCGACTTTGTGTCTTAGATTGAATCAAGATTGAGAAGCTGAAGAAGCATCAAAAGATTTGAAATGAAGATGGGCTTAAAACACTGGAGACTGATTACAATTCTTAAAAAGGGGAGAATGTTTGGTTTAATATTTTGTTTATGAATGTAATAGTACAAGGGGTTATTGTAATTACTCAATACTTGTATCTTGTATAAATAGAAATGGTAACTACTGTAGCAGTACGATTTTGCACGGATTATCAAGCATATTGTATGGATAGGAACTTTACTTTGTTTGTTGTTCAAGAAACGTATTGTAATTCTCTCAACTTTCAATCTAATCATTCGGTCAGTTGTGATCTAATTTCATGTTCTTATTGTTTAAATCATATTTGTGATTGTTGATACTGAAATAACATCGAATTCATCAAAATCTTTAACTTGACCACCGTACCAAAACATTTACTTCATTTAAGTTAATAAATAAATTATTGAATAAAGAATTTACTTCATTAATACCTTTCTTGGATAAACTTTTCAGTTGTTACATAAATTGTTGCTTCTTTTTCTTCCTTGTACATGTTAAGCATCACCATGACGTCATCTTCTGTTTCTAGTTGAATAAAAGATTGCACTTCTGCAAACTTGTCAACCAAAACTAATGATAAAACGATGTCACTCTTTGATGGATAATGTTTCTTAACCTCTTCCACTAGATTGCTCATGTTGTATGAATAAGTGTCTATGTAAATATACTTGCGATACCCAAAACAATATACTTTTCTACATAAGTTTCTGGATAAATGAAAGAAACCACCATATTTTAGTTTAAGCTTGTAAATAGATAATACTTGCCTGAGAATGAAAATAAAATGAAAAGATGGTTATTGGAAATAAAGGACTACTAAACTTCAATCATCTTCACAATAAAGCATAGTGGATCAATATAATTATCTTATAAACTTACTCGATAATCGGTGAGTGAACCAAAATCTCCTATCTCGGTGGTGAAAAATTGTTAATCGTATTATCCGTCTTTAATATGTTGTAAATTTCAACAAAGTATTAGAAAAAACAATTGCGATCTAGGTGGAAATAATTAATTGAACACATCAACATCAAAACCAAATATATTTTCAAAACACTGCACATAATTACCAATACAAATATATTAGGACCAAAGAGTTGTTTCCAGAAACATATTGCCCTGGAAAGAACTTGTCAACATATAAGTCTGATTTTGGAAGCTCGTGGCTTTCACACTCACACTATATGTGTTGATATAATAACAACTGTAAACCCCATAAAAAGTGGAAGTACATGTGTAGGTCCCAAAAGGTTTCCCTAGTATGCTGTTGTAAGCTGTAGAGGGGGGGGGGGTGAATACAGCTATTTAAAAACTCAACACACTTTACTCAATGTTTGTATGTATATATCAACAAATGTTAATTACAAACAAGTTTGAACTGTGAAATGGTTCAAACTGAGATGACAGAACAACAGATAGACAACTAATCTAAGACACACTTAGACCAGTTACAATGAATTCACTCACTAAGATGTACTCACTGATTTTACAAGACAGACAGACAGCTTGAACAAGAACAACTTGGACACACTCAACTAGTTTTATTCTAAGCAGACTTTGCATGCATGAAAACACAATTCTTTGCATGTTCAGGATATCTCTCTTTTGTTGGTACATCTGGTGTGACGATAGCAGTCTAGTTTTGTTATTAATATCATGACTGTGTATGATGTTTACATTTGCATGGTAAGTTCTAGACTATCATATTAAGTTCTAGAATAAGTTCAAGAACAAGTTCAAAGGAACAAGTTCAAAGACAAGTTCAAGAATAAGTTCAAAGGGTAGAGTCTGAACTTAGTGAGAACAAGTCCGTGAGGAGCGTCTTCACGAACTTGTCGTCTATATATTGAACTTTTCATTGTGAAATCAGATATCTTTGACGGCTCAGAGGTTCTGTCGAAGTTGAGAGCAAACAGAGCATCCGGGTGAAGAAACTTTTGCAGAGAATTAAGGCTTAGGGAGATTACGAACTTGCAGAGGTTTTTGTGTGTGTTCTTGGAGAGAATCATGTGTCGGGGTGTTCAAGTTTACGTCTATCATCGTGTGTGTCTCCGTGTTCCATGTGGGTGATCATTCCGTCAAACCGCTAACAAGGATTCCGCACTCATTGGACGGCATCGCGTCAAGATAGGATTCGTAGGTAGGTGACCTTACAAGTGGTATCAGAGACATAAGAGTGTTCGTGGTGTTCTTCGTGTTCACAAGCAACATCTGTTGTTTCTTGGCGTTTTTGGACGGAAAAATCACTTTTTGATTAGTTTTTCGAGTTTAACAAGCAAGATAACAGAGAAAAGTTTGCATTTGTTAGGCACAAAAAGGCCTCAGTCAAACCTGTTCTACATCTGAGGGGGAGATTTTATAATCAAACCTGTTGATGCATTTGAAGGTTGAATTTAAGGCCTGTTATATGCCTTATTGAAACCTGAAAATGATTTGCAATATCAGTCTAAAGCTGTTCTATATGTTGCATGTGTTGCAACTAAGACAGTTTGTCCAAGCTGCTCTGTCTGCTGAACAGGCTGGACATAAACTGTCTACGCTGCTCTACACTGTTGAGCAGCTTGGGCATTTTTAAAGTGTTCTGTTCTTTGTGAACAGAACCTGTTCTTTGTGAACAGGCTAAACACTTTATGGAATTTGTTTCCAAGTCATCATGTATTGTTTTTGTCTACAAGATCAGTTTACAAAGTCGAAGACAAAGTGGAAAACAGAACTGCTCAGCCTGCCCACGCTGTTCTGTAACATGAAGACAAAAGGTTATTTGAAAAAGGGTGACAGACCTTTTTTCTTATATCAAAATAGGCCTTTACAAGGAAGAAAGACGCAAAGTTGACATTCCTAAATTAGTTAAAGGCAATGCAACAGTAGGCAAAGTAAAAAGACAAAAGTTCTGCACATGTGAAGACAAGTCTGCTTTTCAGAAAAGTGCAGAAAAGGTTATGTTGTCTTTTCAACAAGACTTTTCCTTTTCATTCTGTCCAATGAAGATGTTTCTCTGAGATCCTCTAAGTGAGTATAAAAGGAAGCTTCTAAGGTCAGAAAGAGAAGTGAAGAAAGCTAAGTGCTTAAACCAAGAGTGAACGTGCAAGTGTGATCTTCATGCATGCAAGTCTTCTGTAAAACAGCATCTGTGTGTCTAAGCTGTTTTACCTAAGCTGTTCCTTAAGTCTTGTAAACACAGTGAGTGCTTCTTAGTGAGTGTATTTACTGTATACTAGTTCGAGTCTGTCTTAGACTAGTAAGCATACTGTTGTATCTGTCATCTCAGCTTGAACTATTCCGCATTCAAGCTTGTTTGTAATTAACAAATTGTTGATAATACATACAAACATTGAGAAAAGAGTGTGTAGTTTTTAAATTGCTGTATTCACCCCTCCCCTCTACAGCTTATAACTATATACTTTGGGAACCTCTCGGGACCTACAATATATTTTGCAAGACTTATATAAACATAAATATATGATGAAATAAGCTAGTGTTTACTTACTTTGAAGTATTTATAATATGATTTTCAGTAGAAGTTGAAATCCTTGCAAGCTATGCACCAAAACACTTGAATTTCTTGAAGAACACTTGAAGAACACTTGAATGAAAAATTTGTGATGTGTGTGTGTTTTGGCCGGATCTAATAGGAGAGAAAACAGATGTTTTTGGTGTGATTAAAATGAATGAAATGCCTCTCTATTTATAGAGAAATTTTTGGTCTTTCAAATGACGAAAGACATGGAAAGTAGGAGGTTGTGTGCACTTTTTAACAAAATGATTGTGTTTAAAGTAATATTAAAAAAATAGAAGTCAACCCCTATATACCACATGTCTATGGCCGGCCTCCTATGTGTATTATACATGTATTTTGATTTTTTTTTTTGTATAAAAGTATTTAGAAATGTATTCTTGTATTTCCCTTTTCTTGTAATTTCAAAAATACTTATGGATGCATTGTTTTAATGAATTGTTTTAAGTCTTGCATAATTAATGTTAACTACTTGTATTAGTGTTTGATTAGTGTCACTAATCATAGTTTAATTATGTACTTAGTTGAATTAATCCCTCATATCGTAAATTGATTGGATTAATTGATTTCCCGATTCATCGCACCGATGAATTTGATTCTAATTGAGTTGAATTTTCTAATAAACCTTGTTAATCACTTGATTAATTTCTAATGACCACTGATTTGACTATAATTGGCTATTAAATACAAATTAGGTCATTGTTGCTAACCTGGTTTAGTGCCGGATGTTACAACTTAGCAGACTGATTTGATGGAGAACACATTCCATCATCAGTTTTTGGAGCTTTTTCACAGAAGTTGTCAGTATTTTGAGGCCTGACAAACCTGTTTGTTGAGACTAGCTTACCATTTACTTTCTGAATGAAATTGCTGGGAAGCTCACCAAGAGTGGATAAGTCATTTTTCAGATTATTTATCTCAACAATGGAAGCTGCTTTGTCAAGATCCCCTCCAAGATAGGCTTGGATTTGTGCAGGGATCTGTTGACTCATGCAATGGCTGACTTTTTGTGCAGATTGGCACCAAGAGTCAACAATCTTTTGAAGCTTTGCATGTTTTATGTCTGTTTCTCTCTTTTCCTCTAATAAAATGGAATTGATGTGTTTTAATTCATCAAGCTCAGTTTCCAACTTATGGAAACTGTCAAGTTTACTAGTTTTTATGTCAAGATCAGTTTTAAGCTTAGAGATTTCAGACAGTAAAACACTGTGCTTTTCAACAGCAGCTTTTAAATCAACAAGCATATATTCAAACATTTTTACTTTTTCTTCAGAACTGTAAGCCATAAAGTTTTGTACCTTGTACATCATTGTGGGATTCCAGTTCTCTAAGATGCTGAAGGCTTCAGCTTTAGCCAGGTCTTGTTTGAAGTTGCTTGTTGACGGGACATTAGTGTTGGCCATCAGACAGTTGTTATCTTCTTCATCTAAAGATGAGTCAGATTCCTCCCGATCACATGTCTCGGCCATGAGTCCCTTTTGCTTGTTGGAAGCCACTGAGTTTTCCAACTTTTTCAGCTTAGCCATGACCATAAGATGCTTAACCCTATAGTCATCATCCCTGTTTGTCTTGAATGGTTTGGATGATTGACCAACAGCTTTAGACACACAGTCAGCAGCTATATGGCCAGTTTGCCACATTTAAAGCACTCATCCTTAGTTTTATCAAATGCCTTCTTTTTGACAGCATTTGAGTTCCTCTGCAGCATTCTTCCACCAAACCTCTTCTTGTTGGACTTTTTGACAAGCATTGCAATCATTTGCTCATCATCAAGTTTAGCAAGATCTTCACAGTCTTCCTCTTTAGACATCTCTTCCCTTTCATCATTAGCATGTTGATCAGGTTGTGTGAACACATCACATACCTGACCAACACGTTGTCTCATGCTGGCCACCATGGCAGCACCTCTCTTAGACATTTCCAAGGCATTTCTTTTCTGTTGCCTTGACTGCTCATCATTCAGTAGGGATCTATACATATTTACAAGATCCATACCTTTGATAGTGCCTGAATTTCTCAAGATAGTAGAAAAATAGTTCCATTCTTCAGGCAGGATATCCAAGAACTTGTTCACCAGAGTTAAACTGTCCTTTGTGATCCCAACAACTTTGAGATCATTGATAAGAGCAGTGAACCTGGTATAGGTTTCTGTTTCTGTGAGAAACTCCTTTGGTTTTGCAAAGAAGAGTTCATACTGTCTAACAGGATTGTTAATCCTATTATCCAGTGTGATTGTGGGACCATCATAGACGGTACACAAAGTATCCCACATCTCTTTTGCAGTCTTCATTTTCTCAACCTGTTTGAACACATCATCAGGAAGCTAGAAATGACCAGGTTGTTCCTGGCTTTTGCATTAAGACCAACCAGCCTTTTGTCTGCATCAGACCATTGAGCTTTGGCATTCTCAAAGGTTCTGATCTCAGGAGCAGCTCCTTCAATAGCAGGAGTGATAGTAGTATCAGAAGTTGGCACATAGGGACCTTCCATTACTATCTCTGTTAGTTGTATATCCAGATTCTCTAAGTAAAGCATCATTCTGCACTTCCAACCAGAGAAGTTTTGATGATTGAATTTGGGGTGTTTGGCCATTGAACCATTGTCATAGTAAGAGGAGGAACTGGCAGCACTGTTGTGCATGGGAAAGTAGGGAGAATGAGAGATCTAGAGTTAACACACACTCTATCAGCTCTGATACCAGTTGTAGGTCCCAAAAGGTTTTCCTAGAGTATAGTTCTAAGCTGTAGAGGGGGGGGTGAATACAGCAAGTTAAAACTCAACACTCTTTTCTCAATGTTTTTGTATACTATTAACAAGTATTAATTACAAACAAGCTTGACTGCGGAAGGGTTCAAGCTGAGATGACAGATACAACAGATGATCAACTAATCTAAGAGACACTCAGACTACATATAGTGAATACCCTCACTTAGATGGACTCACTGATTTGACAAGACACAGATGGACAGCTTGAATATAAGCAGCTTAGACATATGTTACTGTTCTATTCAAGCAGACTTGCATGCATGGAATAACAAACTTCAATGAACGATCTGAATTTCTCACTCTTGGTTGATCTCACAATCCTTAGAAGCTTCATTTTATACTCTCACTGAGAATCTTGGTGAAGCTTCTTCATTGGACGATGAGATAGTGGGATGTCTTTCCAAAAAGACAAAACAACTTTTCTGCACATTCTGAAAAAGCAAACTTGTCTTCATGTGGCAGAATCTTTGTCTTTTTCTTTTTGTCTCTGTTGCATAAGCCTTTAACCAAAAGAGGAATGTCAACTTTGCATCTTTCTTCTTTTGTTAAGGCCATTTTGATATAAGAAATGGTCTGTCACCCATTTCAAATATCCTTTTGTCTTCATGTAACAGAACAGCGTAAGCAGGCTTTTGCAGATTCTGTGTTCCACTGTGTCTTCGACTTGTAAACTGATCTTGTAGCCAAGAACAATACATGAGGACTTGGAAACATATTTCATAAAGTGTTTAGTCTGTTCACAAAGAACAGAACACTTTGAATCTGTCGAAGCTGCTCAACAAAACAGAGCAACGTAGACAAGTTTATGTCTAGTCTGTTCAGCAGACAGAACAGTTTGAACAATCTGCCTTTGTTGCAACGAATGCAACAGGGTAAACAACTTTGACTCATATTGCAAATCACTTTTCAGGTTTCAATAAGGCATAAACAGACCTTAAATTATACCTTCAAGTGCATCAAACAGGTTTGATTAAAAATCTCCCCCTAAGATGTGGAGCAGGTTTGACTGAGGCCTTTTTGTGCCTAACACCCACATTGTAAATATTTGATCTCCTTGATTCCATACCCATAGATGAATCTGAATGTTTTATATTTGATTCCATCCTAAAAATGAATCTGATTCGTTTGCTTTTGTTTTATTCCCCTGTTTTCAAAGTTTATTCATTTTCTTTTTATTTCAAGATTCTGTATTTCTATGTTATTTTGTTTTCTAAGCAGAATCTCAATTGGGATTTTTGCTTTTCTAAAGTCACTACATGAATCTGCTTACGGGATGACAGCACAATCATCGATTTCGGGATGCGTTAGGAACAAAGCTTCAAGTTCTGCTGGAGGAACCTATTCCTTAAACAAGTGTACTAAGCATTTCTTACATGTCTCTGGGAAATTATGTTTGTGGGTTGACATTTTTGTTACTAGCTAGTGGCAATAATTTGAGCGATTTAATTAGTTTCATTGCTACAAATGATGGTCATTAGGCGTTTATGTTCCGTAATTTGTATTTCTTAGAAACTATCACTGTTCAATTTTATTTTTTTTGCAGAATTATCAAATATATATGAATCCAAGCTATTGTTAGCCATATATTCATAAATCAAAATCATTTCATTGCCATGAATGCAGTATCCAAGAAGCTTCACAAGATTTCTATGTTATAGTTTGGCAATACAAATGACTTCATTTGAACTCATCAACCCCCTGTTGAGATGTTTCTGAGAGCCGCCTCACTACAACTTCTCGTCCGTCTTCTAGCACACCCTAGAAATTCAAGGTTAGATAATGCTTCTAGTTCCATTCAGTTTACATGCATTTTATTGATGAAGGTATCAGTAAGTTACCTTGTAAACGGGCTCTATTTCATTTTTAACTGGACTTTATTAGGATTTTTCTAGTAGTGAAGGAAAAAATTCTTCTTGATGTTGGTGTTGGGACGCGGATTTTATCTCTATTTTGTGCAAAAGCTGGTGCAAAGCATCTTTATATTGAATATATCTCATTCTCTCTTTGATACTTCACGAACCAATATTTGCATGAGTATTTTCATGACCATTTCATTGATAACCTATTTGTATTGGAAGCCACTCACTAATGTTTCTTATATAAGTAGTAAAGATTTGGTACACTAAGTGTGGTCCTCTGCTAGGAAATTGCAAAGTTTGGTCAATGGACAAGTCTTAACTCCATGAATTAAAATAAAAGTCAGACTTAAAATGATGTTGTCCAGATGTTGTTTGGTACTGTTTTTGACTATGAGAAATGGCCAAAGGAGGTCATTTGACTTCAATTTGGTTTTATATGGTTTACATATTGTTGATATATCATTTGTAAATTTGAAATCGCCATTAAGCCTTCAATTTTGCTGCTGAAATGGATGAAAATTAGTGAAACCTGGGGGCTGTAAGTGTGCAGTAAATATAAGTCTGCATGTAAATATGTTCGACAGTTAAGCCATGTAACAACAGCCATTGGCTAAGTGTCAGCTTGAACAATAAAAGACAGCAGCAACAATTTTATAATTAAACAAAAACAGAAAGTATTTGTGTGCTCTCCACGTTTGTTTACCTTATATTCTCTCCATAAAAATGGTATATATTGTACGTTTTTGTTATCATTTATAATTTATAAAACACACTAACGATATGGTATATATTGTACGTGTTTTCATATGTTGTAGGTTAGTTACTTTCTTTTGACTTATGCAAAGTGGTCGACAGAATAAGAGTTGTGCATGATAAGCGTCGGTTTCGTAAGAAACAAATTACAAGAAGAGAAATTGAATATGCATTCCCAAGATTGTAATTTACTTTTTTGTTGTATCGATTATACATTTGATGATCCTTATTTTAGTTGTAGACGTTTATATACTTGAAATAATTTTTGATCGATATGTTATGAAATGATATTATTTTTGTTAAATTGAAGTGTAAGTAGAAAAACTATCACGAAGCAATTAAATAAATATTTGTATTTGGATTAAATATAAAAAATAATGAATGTGTTTCTTTTGTCTAGAAAATTTTGCATTTATGTAATTTAAAACAATAATAAAGTGTTGCAATAGATTGATAATGGTGTTGCATTTACATAATGACATTTGATAAGTGTTGCGTTTGATAAGTAAGTGTTGCTATAAGTTGGTAACAATAAATTAAAAGTGTTGCTTTAGAGTATAAAAAATGTTGCATTTAAAAATTGTTGTATTTATAAAATAATTGCAACACATTAAAAAGTGTTGCTTTATAATATAAAAGTGTTGCATTTATAAAATGATGGCAACACTTTTGAAAAGTGTTGCATTATCTAGTGAAAGTGTCGCTTTAGACCTAAGGCGACGTTGGCTAAGGTGGCACTACATAAAGTGTCGCCTTAGGCCTATAGCAACACTTTTAAGGCCTATCTCATCTGAAGTAATCAAGAGGCTATTGAAATGAAGAACGTGTCCTGAATTCATTTGAACAGGAACCTTTAACCTACAAAATTTAAGATGTTTTTGGTATCCAAATAGATTTGGATCCAGACTTGTTAGCACTTTTGGGTACCCATTTCAAAACGGGTTTTGGTACCCACTTGTACTTGGGTTTAGGTACCCACTTGTACTTCAGTTTAGGTACCACTGGTACTTCGATTTAGGTACCCACTGCAAGTTATAACTATCAGCTTCTCTCTCAAAAGCAGAAAATAAATTTCTTTGAGTATGAGAAAATTAAAAATCTGAATTTCTAAAGAAACTTGAATTTGAATGATCAGACTTTTGCTAACTCTTCTTTTTTGAAAAACTGTCCGGTTCTTGCTTGTTTTTTTATAGTACTTGGTATTTTTCTGTGAAAACGTTTTCTGATTAGAATGACCAGTATTTTCAGAAACTTTAGGAAAATTTGACTTCGAAGATTCACCGGTGTAAATCTTGACCGGAAGTTGTTCAACAATTTTATCTTTTCCTCTGTGTATCTTTAACAGATACTTAAGTTTAAGATCTGAGGAAGAATCAAATTTAGAAAATTCAGTTGGATTCTTTTCACTTTCTGCAGATAAATCAGAATGATTAACTTTGGATTTTAAACAAACTGAAGTAATCTCAACCTTTGATTCTTTTGAAGAAGGAGAATCATTAGTATGTTTGGTAAGATAAAATATCTGATCTTCTAATCCTTTGATAATGACCAAATAAGAATTTCTGTCATTATCAAATGATTGGAAATCAGTTTTAAAAGATTGTTCTTTTATTAAGAACATCTTTTTTTCATCTTTAAACAACATAGATTTTGTTTTAAAATCTTGTTATTTTAGTTTGAACTCATGTCTTTCCTTCTCAAGAGAATCTTTAATTAAAGATAACTCTTTTTCAAGAGCAAAATATTCTTCAGATTTGTTTAAAACACAACTTTGATCAGTATGAGTTGTCTTGGAAAGTAATTCTTCAAGATCTTTAACTTTCTTGTAAAGATCAGATCTTTCAGGCAAAATATATTTCAGTTGTGTTGCATTATAAAATATTTGCTCGTTTCGAATCGTCAAGTTCTTTTGATAATTCAGATATTTTCAATTTAACAGTAGTACTCTCAGAATTTTGTTTAACTTTTAAGCTCTGAATTTCTTCTTTCAGTATTGGTACATCACGTAAAGCAAGAGCTTTATCAGTATTTAGCTGAACAAGAATGTCATAATTGTTCTTATGAATCTTTTCTGATTCTGTAAGTTTTTCAATTAGCTCAGTTTTGAAAAATGTTTATATGTCATTTTGAATTGCTTGAATTGAATCTTCCAAGATCATTTATGGAAAATTATCAGATGAAACTCTATGAACACTGAAAGAGGAATTTGTGAATGATGACTTGTTGAAAAATAGCTCAGAATTTGACTTTTTGACGTAGAAATTTCAGCTTTTCTACAGAAAATTGCACGTAACTTTTTTTTTTGGAGTGGAATTGGGCCTCCAAAATTTATCCGAACCGGCTACATCGTTCTAGAAATGTAGATCTCTGTTCAAGCTTTGATTTGACATATGTTAGGCCTTCTAACGATGTTCCAGTCAAAAGTTATGACCAATTTAAGTAGCTAAGGTCAAACAGTCAAAACTATGATGAAACTCGAATGAATAAGGACTCAACTCGAATGAAGAGTAATAAATATCGGATGACAAAGAATTAAACTCGGATGTTTAAGTGTGAAACTCAATTGAAACACTATCAAACTCGATTGAAGGAGAATGAAACTCGAATAAGCTTGATGAAACTTGAATGATGAAGCTTGAAACTCGAATGAACTTATGTTGAACTCGAATGAACTTATGTTCAACTCGAATCACCCTTGAACTTTCTCGAATGAAATAGAAATCAACTCGATTGAAAAATAAACTTTCTCGAATAACTCTTTGATCAACTCAAAACATAAACTTTCTCGAATAACTTTTTGATCAACTCGATTGAAACATAAACTTTCTCAAATAACTCTTTGATCAACTTTAATGAAACATAAACTTTCTTGAATAACTTTTTGATCAACTCGATTGACCTCTTGGTAAAACTCGATTGACACTATGAACTTAGTTTTGCCCGAGTTTTATCATTTTTCAACAAAAACAAGATCAGATTCAAACATTTTCAACAAAAATCCATGAATTGACCTCAAATTGATTTCGAAGGTTCATTTTAATAGCAGAAACAACTTTTGTGAAATCACTTTGGCTAATTCTCGATTAAAAATCAAAAATCAAACAAAAACCTCAGGAACACACACTTTTCCAAAAATCAGAAAAATCTCAATTAAATTCTGTGTATTTGGATATGAGATTTGAGACTTATATCAATCAATTCGTCTTTAAAAACTTTACACTCGATTCAAATATCAAACACTTTCATCCACAACATCAAAACCATTTTGAATTTTCTGATTTTCGAACCAAAAAAATACAACAGTGTTCATCAAATTTCCAAATTTCAGATTTTAATTCATTCAAAATCACTCAATAATCAGCTACATTAGGCTTTGATACCAAATGATAATTCATATTTATAGCAATTCATTCATAAACAAACAATCATATGAACAATTAACAATCAACACAATATATTGAATGATTAATAGAGAGAATATTACATTGGGGTGCTTCAGCTTTCTTGAGAAGCAAAACTTCTTTTCTCTCTACTGTTCAACATGCAACAGTGTGTAGTTGTCTAAGCATTCATTTCTTTTTATATACACAAAACAACTATTGTGTATTTACAAAACAACCCCTGAACTTTATACAATATAAATTGTTTTTAACTCTATTATAAATTGTACCCAACACTTGCTAAAAACATATTTTTGTGTTTGTTTGCAGGTTTACAAGATCAAATAAACGGATTGTGAAATGTGAGTTATGCATCAGAAGATAAGTTTCGAAGTTAAGAGGCTAAAATTTGAAGTTAATTAGGTGAAATTCGAAGTTTATTTGCTGAAACTCGAAGTACATTGGCTGAAACTCGAAGTTAATTGGCTGAAATTCGAAGTTAATTAGGTGAAATTCGAAGTTAATAGCATGAAATTCTAAGTTAATAGGTTGAATTTCAGGTATTAAAGTCTGAATTTCGGGTATTAAAGGTAAATTTCAAGTGCTGAAGGCAGAATTTCGAATCATAATGGCTAAATTTCGGTTATTAAAGGCTGAATTTCAGGTATTAAAGGCTGAATTTCTGATCATAAAGACTGAATTTCGGGTATTGAAGGCTGAATTTCGAATCATAAAGCCTAAATTTCGCAGTTCAAACCATACATTTTCATATCTGACCTTTACTGCTTCAACTGGCCATAACTTTTGACTGGAATATCATTACAAGGCCTACCATACGTCGAATCTAAGCTTGAATCAAGATTATAGAAGAAAGTTACATGCATTTTTTAGTAAAGAAGCTGAAAAATCAACGTTCAAAAGTCACTTCGGAGATGATTTTCACCAGGTCATCAACCTCAAATACATCTTTCAGAGCTTCTACTTTGCATTTCTATCCTCGAACAATCTTCATATAATTAACTCTTGGTCTAATCACAAACTTCAGATCCTTTCCGGAAAATAACGACTTGCTGATATTCTCTGAGTTTATTTGATTTGATTTCCATTCATTTTCCACAAATCTAATCAGATGGAATCTAACACTGATTTTTGTGACATAGATATTAAAGAGATGAAGCTGAAATTATTCAAACTTCAAAACGCTTTTAAAGAGAAGTTTGGAAGGCAAATATCATCAAGGAAGCACAAATCTAAAGAACAGAACACGAAGAATATTGCTCAGTGCTTTATGGCTACTACAGAAGAGCTTGTTGATGTAACTATACAAATGAAGGAATTTGAAGTCAAATTGATCAATGTGAGAAAGCTGGTTGAACAAGCAGATATTAAGCTACATAAAGAGAAAGAAAAGGTAGTTTTTCTAGAACTTGCACCGACAAATGAACATGATCAAGTCTTGAATCTCATAGCTGAGAATTCAAAGCTGACCGACAAGCTTAATCTGTTTTGAAAATCAAATGACTTGTTAATTCACTAATTTCAGCAATTCATTAACATGTAATAACAATTCTATGAACAATAACAATTCAATCACAATATGTTGAATGATTATAGAGAGACTAAGAGATATTACAATGATAGTTCTTGATCTTTCTTTCTTGACAAACTATTCTCTCTAATCAGCCTTATTCACCTTCTCAATTCATATCTGAACTTTTATCAACAAATCCTATTTATACTAAAATACAAAACTATTTGGTAATTACAAAATAGTCCCTGAACATATACATAATATTGTTTTCAACTCTATATCAATTGTACCCAACAATCTCCCCCTTAGAGATGAAAACAATTTTCAATTAAAGTTCTGTTCATGTTTATTCTTTTCTTGAATCTTCTTCTTTTCTTTGATCTCTGAATCTTCTTCTTTTCTTTAATTGTCTCTATCAGATCTTCACATCTCCTCTTCTCTGATCTTCTCTTTTCTTCAATCTGTGAATCTTCAGATAAAATCTTCTTTATTTGTCTCTCTCTGATCTTCACATCTCTTCTTTTCTGACTTTCTCTTTTCTTGCAAGCACACTCCACCTTGAATCATGAATTGCTTTTAAATCTCTTCCTTGATCAATTGTCTTGAGATGATGTAGCAATTGTCTTTAGTTGACTTCAATCTACTCAACAGTTTTCTCTGAACTTTAGCTTTTCTCCCCCTCATGATGATCATAAGAAATATGAACATCATGCAAAATCTTCAGAGACATTCATGCATTGAATATACAGTCGATGAAATACAACAACAATTACAATTTCAAACATATTACAAATTGATTTTCTCCCCCTCAAATTGATATCCTCTTCCCCTATACTAAACAAATCTATCTCACTCCCCCTCAAAAATTTCACTCCCCCTCGAATTGATACTATATCATTTCAGAACAAAAACAAAGCTTTTCAACTTTGAGGAAAATGAAACACATTCATTCTGTGAAATAACGAGTCCAGATCCACATAGGATTCCTGTTTGCACAATAGACAATATCTATGTGACCTACGTTCAGCGCTGGCATGATTTTAACACTGGTAGGATTTCCAAATAATCATCATGTAATCCTTTATCATGAAAGAAGCACTTTGATTTGTTCCGGCTTAGTCACTTTGGACTAGCAGTTTATAGTCACGCAGACTGTCAGAATTAATGTGTTATAAAAGTGTATATAATAAGCTCTAGACACAATGTGCATGGAATGAAGTCGGAGACCGGAGCAAATGTCTTCCTTCTTTCAGTATTTTAATATCCGAATGATATATAGATAGAAATGTGATATATCTCCGTGATTATTGAAACAGAAATCTTTTGACAGATAACTGAGTAGTTGGTGGGGTTAAGTGCATGCGTCACTGGGTCCATGACATCTTTTTCAATATCAAGTCGCCTAGGGCTTGATAGATTATGTGGTTTACCTAGCCGACACAGTTTAGGTAGGATTTTCTTTTCTTTTAATCCTTTCTCAACTCTCAACTCTCAGCACTCAGCATTTTTCAACTAAGCTCCCTCCGGCTCACTTTTTCTTTAAATTTAGTCAGCTTTATAAGAAAAGCATGATCTGATGCACCACCATCTCTTTTCAATCTATATCCCTCTCATTTTCATTTTACCTCTACTCGACCCTGTCAGAATCCCGTGATAACTGACACTTCTCAACTAGGTGACCTAACGAACCCTCACCAACACAAACTATAAGTGGTTTGCTTCTTGGGTAGGCCTTCCGATTCTGGTTAGACCATAGAAGCGATATTTATGCCTATCACATAGTTAGGTGCATAATCGAAGTCAGCAGAAATAATCTTAAGCATTTCAGCTCATGGGATATCATACAAAGACCGATTAGAATTTACAGCTCAGATGAATTGGGAGACGAAATCCAGAATGAATTTGGGGAATGATGAGTTTGGAGATATCAAAATGAAATGGAAAATCTGATATATGATATGAAATGAATCAGAATTTCATAAAAGAATAAGCACAAGAGAGAATTTATTGAGAGAATCAAGAATACATGGGAGACTAATGAATAAAATATCAGAAGTAATGAGATTGTGAAAATCAAAGAGATTAGATCAATTAACCTCAATGATAGATACAGAGAATTAGATGAAAACCTTTTCTTTCCAGCTAAAAAAATTCATTTTATGTAGTTTTTGAAGAATGTCATCGTCAAAGAGCGTCTGAAACTCCCCCTGGAAATAAGCACACACAGTTAGTCAACTCATAGAAATGAAATCAGGAGCAAAAAATTATAAAAATAAAAATCCCTATTTGTCAATTCAGCTTCAAAGTTGAATGCAGGGCTGAAATTCCAGATAGATTCGTCTTTCAGAATCGGGTTCTAATCTGGAATGAATAGAAGCCTTTGGTGCGGAAGCTCGAGTTTCAGTCTGATGTAACTGAAAGTCTTTATCTCTGGTTCTGTACTGAGAAGTACATAAACCATTTTCAATGAAGATTGGGTTTTAGTCTGAAATAACTAAAAACCTTTACCATTGATGTCCGGGTTCTAGTCTGAATTAACTAAAACCAATTTGAGTTGAAGCACGGGTCTTGATCTGAATTAATCAAGAGCCTAAAATCTGCAAAAGTTCAAGATGTCTTTGGTATCCAAACAGATTTGGATCCAGACTTGTTAGCACCTTTGGGTACCCATTTCAAAACAGGTTTTGCTACCCACTTGTACTTGGGTTTAGGTACCCACTTGTACTTGGGTTTAGGTACCCACTTGTACTTGGATTTAGGTACCCACCGCAAGTTATAACTATCAGCTTCTCTCTCAAAAGTAGAATACAAATTTCTTTGAGTATGAGAAAATTGAATATGTGAATTTCTAAAGAAACTTGAATTTGAATGATCAGACTTTTGCGAACTCTTCTTTTTGAAAAACTGTCCGGTTTTTGCTTGTTTCTGATAATACTTGGTGTTTTTCTGTGAAAATATTTTCTGATTAGAATGACCAGTATTTTCAGAAACTTTAGAAAAATTTGACTTCGAAGATTCACCGGTGTAAATCTTTACCGGAAGTTGTTCAACGATTTTATCTTTTCCTCTGTATATCTTTAACAGATACTTAAGTTTAAGATCTAAAGAAGAATCAAATTTGGAAAATTCAGTTGGATTCTTTTCACTTTCTGCAGAAAAATTAGAATGATCAACTTTGGATTTAAACAAACTGAAGTAATCTCAACCTTTGATTCTTTTGAAGAATGAGAATCACTAATTTGTTTGGTAAGATGAAATATCAGATCTTCTAATCCTTTGATAATGACTAAATAAGAATTTCTGTCATTATCAAATGATTGGAAATCAGTTTTAAAATATTGTTCTTTTATTAAGAACATCTTTTTTCATCTTCAAACAACTTAGATTTTGTTTTAAAATCTTGTTTATTCAGTAAGAACTCATGTCTTTCCTTCTCAAGAGAATTTTTAGTTAAAAACAACTCTTTTTCAAGAGCCAAAAATACTTCAGATTTGTTTAAAACACAATTTTGAATAGTATGATTTGTCTTGGAAAGTAATTCTTCAAGATCTATAACTTTCTTGTAATGATCAGATCTTTCAGGCAAAAGATATTTAAGTTGTGTTGTATTCTGAAAATTTGCTCGTTTCGAATCGTCAAGTTCTGTTGATAATTCAGATATTTGCAAATTAAGAGCAGTACTCTCAGAATTTTGTTTGATTTTTAAGCTCTGAATTTCTTCTTTCAGTATTGATACATCACGTAAAGTAAGAGCTTTATCAGTATTTAACGGAACAAAAATGTCGTAATTGTTCTTACGAATCTTTTCAAATTCAGTAACTTTTTCAATTAGCTTAGACTTTGAAAAATGTTCATATGTCATTTTGAATTGCTTGAAATTGAAACTTCCAAGATCTTATATGGAGAATTGATGAGTGATATCTGATGAAACTCTATGAACACTGAAAGATGAATTTGTGAATGATGACTGGTTGAAAAACAGCTCAGAATTTGACTTTTTGACGTAGAAATTTCAGCTTCTCTGCAGAAAATTGCCCGTAACTTTTTTCTGGGGTGGAATTGGGCATCGAAAACTTAATCAACCGACGTTTCCTGTTCAAAAAATGTAGATCTCGGTTCAAGATTCAATTTGACATATTGTAGGCCTTCTAACAATGTTCCAGTCAAAAGTTATGGCCAATTTAAGCAGCAAAGGTCAAAAATGGAAAACTGGTGATTATTGAAGAAACTCGGATGCATAAGGCTTAAAACTCGAATGATAAGGCTTGATACTTGATGAATGTATAATAAAACTCGAATGATATGAAGTTCATCTCGAATGAAGTTATGTTGAACTCTAATGAACTTATGTTCAACTCGAATCACCCTTGAACTTTCTCGAATGAAATAGAAATCAACTCGAATTACAAAAGAAGTTAAACTCGGGTAACAAAGTCACAAACTCGAACAACGAACTATAAAACTTGAATCAAAGAAGGATACAACTCGATCAAATAAGCATACAACTCGTACAAAACACTAAGTAAACTCGATCGATTAAGAAATACACTTGATGAAAGAGTTATAAAACTCGAATGACAATAAGACCAAACTCGATCAATTCTTTATACAACTCGATAAAAGAACTCTTCCAACTCGATCAACTCTTGATTCAACTCGAATGTATCTTTATAAAACTTGATTAAAGTTATCAATGTAGTAGTACCCGAGTCTTATCATTTTTCAACAAAAAACAAGTTCAAATTCAAACTTTTTTAACAAAAATTCATGAATTGACCTCAAATTGATTTCGAAGGTTTGTATTAATAGTAGAAACAACTTTTGTGAAATCACTTTGGCTAATTCTCGATTAAAAACCAAAAACCTCAAGAACACAAACTTTTTGTCAAACCCCGTTACCCCAGTTGGCAACGAAGCGCGACGTCGCGGAAGCGTAACCATAATCATAATGAATGACCACTATATGGACGTTTTCAAAAATACATCGGCGTAACATTAAAAAAAATATAAATGTTTTACATAACCAAAAATGATAAAAGGAGTTTGCAAGGTACATAGATTTAAATACATAATTAAATCATCCAAAATAATGCAAATAAATCTCCGATGGTTTGAAACTGAGTGCGACTCCTTAAATGCAGAAGCTTGAAAATACTACCGATGTGATGGACTTGCCTTAATTCCCCTGAAAATACACGCTAAAATACGTCAACAAAATTGTTGGTGAGCTCATAGGTTTACACGTAAATCTGACTTGTATGGACAACAATAATAGAGATTGAATTTATAAAATCATAAATTCCTTGTTATGTATTACATATAAACCATCATGCAACCGAACCTTAATTATAAAGAGTTTGCCCTGTGCAGTATTCCCATACGTAATACCGTGTGTTGAATATATATGCACCCGCTGTTAGCCGACCCGAACTAACCCGAGTGGGGGACATGACTCCCAATAGATCTATCCACAATATATTCGCGCTTACAAATAAATGCAATTAACGGTTCATGATATAAGGGCTAATGGAACCACATGTGTAATACATAATAGAAATGAACATATTTTCGTGTCCATATAAAAACGAAGCATGTATTTCATCCCCAAAAGATAACAGTGTGAAAATAGGGGCTATGAGAACTCACCGGGATTGCGATGGCAAAAATCTAGCGTAAAAAGCTTTTAGCGTAAATGGATGGATGATGCGTCGGGTGAGTTTAATCGAGTCCTAAATGATAATAACGACTTAATATCTCTAATATATGATGATATATATATTTATAGTTTTTATGTCTTAAATCACCCAACGTTACAAGTTTATAAATAAAATTCGCTTAAAACGTCAAGTTTATATATATATAATTTTTCAGCTTTTTCGGAGGTTTTTCGGCCTACTTTGAGGTTGTTTTTGACCAAGCTCCAAAATGTTTTAGACTTTGGTTTTCTAGAACATTAAACTACTATATACAAATGATTTTTAGAATCAAGAACGGCCATTTTTCGAGATGTTTAGATTGGTGAAAAAGCTCGTTAAAAACCCTATGTTGGCCATTTTTGAGCTGTCAAACTTTCGGTTTCCCAAATAATTTCTGGAGGTCTTAAACTCCAAATTAAATTATGAAAAATTCCAGATCTATAGTTAACACATAGATCTAACTTTTGAGTAAAGAATCAACTCATTTCATTGAGTTATGAATTAGTTATGATTTTTCAAAGTCGATATAAATTTTCTGCCGAAAATCCGCAGTTTTATAAACTTGAAACAACTTATGATTCTTGTTGTTTATTCAAAGACTACTTGTATAAAAGTTGTAAAAGTTATATAACACATATATAACACATGTTTTCATAATATTAACATGTTTATAATGTGTTCATATATTCATAAGCACATTTAAAGAAACAACTTAAAAATAAAAACTAGAAACTTATAAACTTGAGTTTTTTTTTTATGAAACTTGTTGTTGTTGGTGATTATATATATTATGCAAGACTTATATAAACATAAATATAAGATGAAATAAGTTAGTATTTACTTACTTTGAAGTATTTGGAATATGATTTTGAGTATAAGTTGAAATCTTTGCAAGGTTTGCACTAAAAACACTTGAAGAACACCAAGAACACTTGAAGAACACTTGAATGAAGAAGTTTGTGATGTGAGTGTGTATAGGGCCAGATTTTTGGAGAGAAAAGAAGGAGTTTTGGTGTGTTTGAAATGAATGAAATGCTTCTCTATTTATAGAAGAAATTTGGTCTTTCAAATGATGAAAAGCATGGGAGACAAAAGTTGTGTGCACTTTTAAACAAAATGATGGTGTTTAAAGTAATATTAAAAAAATAAAAGTCAACTTCTAATATACACATGGCCTAATGGCCGGCCCCTTATGTATTATACATGTATTTATATATATTTTTTTTGTATAAATGTATTTAGAAATGTATTCTTGTATTTCCCTTTTCTTGTAATTTTATAAATACTTTTGAATGCATTGTTTTAATGAATTGTTTTAGTCTTGCATAATTAATGTTAAGTAATTGTATTAGTATATGATTAGTGTCACTAATCATAACTTAATTATGTACTTAGTTGAATTAATCCCTCATATCGTAAATTCATCGGATTAATTGATTTCCCGATTTATCGCACCGATGAATTTGATTCTAATTGAGTTGAATTTTCTAATAAATCTTGTTAATCACTTGATTAATTTCTAATGACCACTGATTAGGTTATAATTGGCTATTAAATACAGATTAGGTCATTGTTGCTAACCTGGTTTAGTGCCGGATGTTACAGTCTCCCCCTGTTAAGGGAATTTCATCCCGAAATTAGCTCGTGTTCTCCACTGCTTGAGTATTTGAGAACAGCTGAGGGTATTTTTCTCGGAACTGATCTTCGCGTTCCCACGTAAACTCAGGACCTCGCTTAGAGTTCCATCTGACTTTTATTATCGGGATCCGACTGTGCTTTAGTTTCTTGACTTCTCGGTCCATGATTTCAACCGTCTCTTTGATGAAGCGAAGTTTATCACTTAGTTGGATCTCTCCCAAGAGGTAACAAGTGTCTCCTCTAACAAACAATTCTTCTTATTCGATACATGGAAGGTATTGTGCATGCTGCTAAGCTCTGGTGGTAACTCTAAACGATAAGCTACGAGTCCAATTCCTTTTAAGACTTTGTATTTCCAATTTATCGAGGGTTAAATTATCCTTGTTTCCCAAATCGTAACACGCCCTTCCATGGCAAGACTTTCATCAGTACTTGTTCTCCTAATTAGAACTCAAGGGATTTTCTATTTTCGTCTGCATAACTTTCTTACCATCGCAGGAAACTTTTAGTCAGTTCCGTATCTGTACTATCCTTTTGGTAGTTTCGTGAATGGTCTTAGGGCTAGTGATTTGGCTATTTCCTACTTCTACCCAACAATTCGGCGATCGACACTTTCGCCCGTAGAGAGCCTCAAACGGAGCAGCATTAATACTCAAGTGATAGCTATTGTAGTTAATAATTCCACTAAGGCAATTGAGTATCCATTACACAGGCTCTTAATGTGTGTTCTGGGGTTTGGGTCGTTCTATTATTCTGACCATTGGTCTGAGGGTGATATGTGGTACTCATGTCCAAGTTTGTATCCAAAGCTTGCAGTAATAATTGCCAAAAGTCCAGATGTAAATCTGCTATTCATATCCGAAATGATTTAAATAGGCACTCCGTGTCCGGAGACGACTTCCTTGAGGTACGTTTGGACTAGCTTATTCATTCTGTTGTTCTCCTTGATTGGTAGGAATGTGTGGATTTTGTTAGGCGGTCGACTAATACCCAAATGGTTTCTTATGTTGGTCTTAACTTTAGAGCATGTTAGGAATTTGTTGACATATGTGGCAATGTCACCCTTCATGTTAGGCCACCCATACAGCTCCTTAAGGTCATGATTCATTTTATCGGATCCGGGGTGAACGACATATCTTAATTTGTGTCCTTCATCCATAGCTAGCTATCTTATTCCACCAAACAGAGTAATCAGATTCTATTCATGAAATATCGATTTTTATTAGCCCTTATCCTAAACTATTTATCGACTTGTACTCTTAACGGCTTAGCTCATTAGTTTTCCTCAGGTGATAACGAATTTTCACGGTTGCAATTACTTATTAGTTCCATCAAACGGTACTACTTCGTATTCGACTCTTTCTAGTTCAAGATCTGTTGGAGGCTCTTATGGTCTGTGAATACAATACACTTCATATCGTACAACTAATGTCTCCAAGGATAAAGACTACTGCTTCAAGATCCAGATCATGCGTTGTGTAAATCACCTAGTGAACCTTAAGTTTTTCATAAAGTATAAGTTATGACCCTATCTTTCTATATCAACCCATTGTGTGAAGCATCACAGTAATCTACAAATTTCTTGCTTCTCTTGGATAAAATAAGCGCGCTACACAGGTTGTGCTTTAATAACTGATATGATGTCTCCTGATCCTCGCCCAATCATACTTAATGTCTTTTCAGGTCAGTTTTGTTAGAGCTCTGGTGAACTTTGAGAAATTTCTGATAATTGCTTATAATAAGTGGCAAGTCTTAAGGACCGTCGTATCTTTATGGGGTTCTAAGAGTTAACCAATTTCTGATAGTCTCGATCTTGGCGGGGTCAACTTGGATTCCTTTAAACTATTGATCACGTGACCGAGAAATCTTACCTATCTTAGTCAAAAGTCAAACTTAGAAAGCTTGTATCAGGATCTAAAACTAATTAACCAAGACTAACTGATTTGAATTTATCAGAGTATAAATCAATAATCTTGCTTTGAATCAAAGTTTAATTAAGAAGTTTGCGGAATAACACTTAATTATTTTAACAAAAGCTTTCAGAATCAATAGTAGATAAACACAAGAAATAATCAAAACTGCTTGTATTGCTGATTTAAATGATTACAATCACCTCTAATCTGTTTGATTAGACGAAGAACACAAACTGTTCTTAGGGTTTTACAACCTTAGAGGCTTATGAAAACTTAAACAAAAAGCAATTACAAACTTGTTTATGCAGAAAACTCCTATACAATAGAAAGACCTATTCTATGTATTTATATTGCTTCTTGATTTGTTTCCTTGAAGGGCTATGACTTCTCTGATAGTAGATATGCTGGAATCTTCGTGTAGATATCTTTTCCTGAAAATCAGCACTTTCTGTTTATGAAACCGTTGAGCAGCTTGAATCACTTGACAGCTTGAACAGAGCAGCTTGAGTTGATTTACTCTGGCAGCTTGAACTTTTACACTGGCAGCTCGAGTTTCTTCAACTAACAGCATGAACTTTGTATTTACATGTAAACTCTACTAACAGTTTGAGAATCTAACTAACAGCTTGAACTTACTTAGACTATTTCCCAACAATCTCCCCTTAACTTAAATTCTTTACACAAGACTTTAAGTTCTATACAAAATGGAAATGAATAAGTAAATTGTTATATACAAACCAAGGCTTTCAAAAACTTATAACTGTGCAAGTTTCTGATTTACAGCCTTCAAAAATTCTTTCTTCATCTCATCTCTATCACATGATATCCTAACAGATTTCATCTGGAGTACCATTTCCTTTGGTAGATCATAGAATTCAAGATTAAAGAACATACAAGATCCATCTGAAAAATTTATTCTGTAAGTCCTTGATTTGACAAGGGAAAATTATGCAAAAAACCTTCCAAGTATAAAATTTTTTCGATTAAATCCCCATTTCATTTTTTATTTCTGATAAGTCCCCAAACTGCTTAAACCTTTTAAATTGGTCCGTTAACCTGTTATAACAGGTTAACATGCTTAAACCTATTTTGCAAAAACCATCAAAGTATAAAATTTTTTCGATTAAGTCCCCATTTCATTTTTTTTCCTGATAAGTCCCCGAATTACTTAAAACTTAGATTTTCAATAAAATAAAATGAAATTTTTTAAAATTTTAAAAACGACGATGTTTATTTCGATGACAGGAGCATGCCATGTTTGTCTAGACCAAACTAAGTTGGTTTGAAAATAATATTTTTTCAAAATGACGAAGATTGTTTGTAAACAATAATTTTTTTTAAAAGTCCGTTATTCCGAATAAAATAAGTTGGTTTGATATAAAAACATAAATGATGATTATTTCGATCCTATGTTTGTCTGGACCACAATTTATAAATATATTTAACTAGTTCATCCCGACTAAACATTAAACAATAAAAATGATCGTTTTGATTTATCTTTTTTTTTTATTTTTTTGCATCCACGTATGTGTGACGTGAGTGTCAATTGAACAATCACTTAAATTGATAAAACAACAAATAACATGAGTTTTATCAAGATAAGAGATTTATGTGGCAAAAAAATTAGTTGAGGGATTTATAAGACAAAATAATTTAGTTGGGGGACTTAATCGAAAAAAATCATATATTTATAAAATCCACGTCAGCAATTGCAACCTGCTCAACAAGTTACCGGTAACTTTTCTTGAAAAAACACCAAATTCATGATTTTTATTTAGTTAAGGGACTTATCAGACAAAAAAATTGATTGAGGGACTTAATCGAAAAAAACTTATAGTTTGAAGGTTTTTTGCGAAATTTTCCCATTTGACAAACAGATCAACTTGCTTGATCTTCTTTCCCTTCTTGTTGGCATCCTCTATCTCTTCCCTTATAGACTCAGGATCAAAAATGGACTTCAGATCTTTGATGACTTGCTTTACTTGTGGTAGAGTAGATCTTACATGTGTCACCGTCCCAATATTATGCATCTTTGTTAGCTCATCTCTGGTCAACTTTTGAACCATATGCCAGAATGTGTCATACTCTTCTTCTGGACCAGATTCCCTTCTCACTATAAACTGAACTCTTAAGTCAATATTGTCCAGTGGCTTGGCATACCAGTAGTTGATAAGAGGCTTTGTAAAGTCATGCTGGTCTAACAGTTTCTCTATCTCCATGGCCTTTTGTAGTTGTTGCTCAAATAACACCTTTTTAACTTGATGCAGCTTTGCTTGTGATAATGACTAAGATGCAGGAATGGAAGCAACAGCTTGATCAGAAGGAGCAGGTGCACTGGTAGCAGCTTGAACATGACTTGTACCAGTTTGAACTAGTTCTTGTGATGGTTGGTCTTCTTGGGAGACTTTTGTTTTCTTTCTTTTGTCCATTTCTTTGTCACGGATCTCTTGCAGCCTTTCAGTGGTCATGGACTGAGCCATTTTCTTTTGAATGCCAGCTGCAAAGGCAAAATTGATCAGAAATCTTCTATGCTCAGCCTTAGAGTGCCCTGTTGGCAGCTTCCTCTTCTTCTCTCCTTGTTTGACCACAAACCCCTTTAGGTAATCACCTAAGGTTTCATCATCGTCCATTGGGGGCTGGGTTTGTTGGTCTAACTCTTGATCCTGTTCTTCTGCTAACTTTCTGGCAACTTCAGCATCAAAGGCAATCTGGGCTTCTCTGGAAGAAAATTTGTGCTTTCGAGACTCAATGAGAATGCCCTTGCCCTTATCTTTTATAGTAGAAGTTGTAGCTTGGACTGTACTGGTTGGAGCTTGGACACCTTCCCTTATAACAACTCCAGTTGCTTTGGAGGAGGCAGCTTGAGTTTCTAGGCAAACAGCTTGAGAAGCTGTTGGGACTGTTAGCCTAGCAGGTGGAACTTTTGAGGCTGCTTGGACTGCTTTTGGAAACTCCTGATTCTCCCCCTTTTTGGAAGCATTGGTTTGGTCAGGAGGACCTACAACCTTTGCCACTTGGGATTGAATCAACCACTCTAATTGAATGATCTTATTTCAACAAAGGGTAAACCCCTTATGGAGATAATTCATTCTCTGATTTTGAGCCACTTCTGCTTGCTTTAGGGCTATAATTTGTGCACCCTGTGCAGCAATGATGGACTTTTGGTATTCCAACATTGCTACAACAGGTTTCATCTTAGGATCCGTCAAAAGCATGAGTTGCAGACTAGCCTCAAGATCAGAAAACACCTGTGGTGCTTCTGATCTATCACTGGCATGAATACCAGAAGTAGAAACCTCTGGGCCCCTCTGTTCTTGGTTCTGGGGACTTCCAGCTTGTGTTTGCACACTTGCTGTTGCCATGGGCGTGGTCTTAATGATGTTGGCACTGTCCTGTGCCTCTTGTGCAGAGACAGCAGTAGTGCCAGCCACAGAACCCATATGAACAATCTCTGGAGAGATGTTCACCTCCTGAGTGAGGATGGGAGTGTCCTCAATGTGTACCCTTTGTATATTCTATGCAGAAGTGTCCTCCTGCACAGGGTTATATGGCTCTTGTCTGAGGGCTGAGGAGGAAGGAGCTCCTGGTCCTCTTTTCCTTTTATATAGAAATTTTAGTGTGGATCTTGGCTGATGAAAAGGAACAGAAGGAATTTGTGTATCATGAGGAGGGGGTTGGGGTCCTGGGGGTGTAGCAGTGATGATAGGCTGAGCCTGCTCAGGACACTCTCCTCTGTTTCTTGGAATGATGTTCATCATTGCATAAGGCAATGGAACATCTACACTCAAAAAATTGGCACTTTGTTTCAAAAGTCTTTTGATGGAAGATAGTGAGTGCCTGTGGGAAACATGTATCCTCTTATGTATGTGAGAAGTAGTGCAAGTGTGTGCAATTATTTCTGCCAAAAAATCTAGGATACATTAAAAACTTCCCATTCTTTAGGGAATGATGCCTTAACATCCCCTGAAAAATCATATTTGAAAAATTGAATCGTTGGCCCGTTGAAAAGCACACTAAGGCAGTGGCAATGTTGGAAGAAAATTCTGACCAACCGGTTCTTTTGGGGCTTATACACTGCTGAATGATATGTACAAGATATTTCCACTTAGGTGAAAAATGTGCTTTCAAGAAAGTAAATGAATCAGCAGGACCCCTATATCCAATATTATAAAGACCAGTATGTAAAGCATCAAGAGTTAGGTCTGTTATACCTGTGGCATCTTAAAGATGCAAATGACGTCGAATGGAATCCTCAGTTATGGTGATGGGAGTGCCATCAATTTTGGATAGTATAGAGGGTATTCCATTGATGGTTTGGACAGAGGCACGGTTCCAGAATTGCTCAATATGAGTGATGTATATGGTGAGATTGATATTGAGTGCATGATGGATATGGGAGTGTCGAAGAAAGTCCATCATGTCATGGAACGGTTGAAGTTCTGAGTGCTTTAGAGAGTAGGGAAGGCAGTTGTGTTCTTTAACAAACTCCATTGAAGATCAAACGAAGGTTTTAGGGTTTGCAAAGAAGAGTGTGTGAATCGTTCAGAGAGAAAAGAAAGGCCGTGGAAGGAAATTTTGTAACTGGTAGTTACAACTGAACGAAACGGGGACCTTTAAAGGTTTTGAAAAAGGTTGGGTCCCGCGCACACACATTTGAAATTACCAAAATACCCTGCACACTTTGACAGATCAAGTGAATAACAAACAGTCCGAGAAAATGAACTAGCAGCTTGAGAAAATACTCAAGCTGTTAGTTAAAACTTAGGCATCTTTTAATAAAACAGTGACTCACCCTTAAATAAGCATATAAAGTTGATAATAATGAAGACAAGTTAATCCATGTTTACCATACCAATGTTTGATACTAGGAAAGTGAACCTTCCTACATCAAAAGGTTTTGTAAATAGATCAGCTAACTGATCATCAGTATGTATTTTGGTAACTTGTATTAACTTCTTCTCATTACAATCCCTTATAAAGTGAAATCTGATTTCTATATGCTTGGTTTTTGGGAATTTCACTGGGTTTTGCACAATGCTGATTGCACTTGAATTGTCAATATAAATAGGAGTGGATGAGAAGTTCATACCATAGTCTCTCAATTGATTTTGAATCCACATTACATGTGAGCAGCAGCTTGCAGCTGCTACATATTCTGCTTCAGTGGATGATGTGGAAACAGTTGTCTGCTTTTTGCATTGCCAAGAGACTAGTCTTGCTCCTATGTATTGACATCCACCAGTTGTGGATTTTCTGTCAATATTGCATCCTCCATAGTCACTGTCAGAGTAGGCTGTTAATGTAAGAGGAGAGTCTTTAGGATACCAGAGGCCTAAATGAGGTTGGCCTTTTAGGTATCTAAAGATTCTCTTAACAGCAACCAAATGAGAATCCTTTGGAGAGCATTGAAACCTAGCACACACACAGACAGCAAACATAATATCAGGTCTAGAAGATGTTAGATACATAAGTGATCCTATTAGAGATCTGTATAAATGAATGTCCACATCTATGCCATCTTTGTCTGTATGGAGTTGCTTGTGAGGATCCATTGGAGTGCTTGCAACTTTGGTGTCTTGATACCCAAACTTTTCCAGTATGTCTTTAACATACTTTGATTGACTTATGAAGAGACCAGTGGGTTTCTGCTTGACCTGCAATCCTAGAAAGAAAGTGAGTTCTCCCATTGAACTCATTTGGAACTTTTTGTGCATTAAAGCTTCAAACTCTTTGCACAAACAATCATTTGTTGAGCCAAAGATGATGTCATCAACATAGATTTGGACAAGCAGAATCTCAACTTTGATGGACTTAGTGAAAAGGGTTTTGTCCAGAGTTCCTCTCTTGAACCCATTTTGTAGAAGATATGATGACAGAGTGTCATACCATGCTCTTGGGGCTTGATGGAGACCATAGAGAGCCTTGTCTAACTTGTAGACCCTGTCTGGATACTTGTAGTCCTCAAAACCAGGAGGCTGACATACATAGACCTCCTCTTCAATTGTCCCATATAGAAAAGCAGACTTCACATCCATTTGATACACTTTAAAACCTTTGAAGCTTGCATAGGCCAAAAATAGTCTGATGGCTTCAATTCTTGCCACTGGAGCAAATACATCATCATAATCTATGCCTTCTTCTTGAGTGTACCCTTGAGCTACTAGCCTTGCTTTATTCTTGATGACTATCCCTCTCTCATCTTTCTTGTTTCTGAACACCCATCTTGTACCAATTGCTCTCTTTCCTTTAGGAAGATCAACCAGTGTCCATACATTCTGAATCTTGAACTGTAGAAGCTCTTCTTACATTGCTTCAATCCAGGATGAATCTTTCAATGCTTCTGATGCCTTTTTAGGTTCCAGTTGAGACATGAAACAAGCATGTTCAAAAGCAGCTAGACTGAATTCAGGAACTGCTTGTTCAGCAGCAGCAGTCTCATTGTGAACCATCTTCCTTGTTTGTACAGGAGTACTTGGATCACCCAGTATTTGATTGAGAGGATGATACTTGTGAACTCTGAGTGTAGGCTCTCTTTCTGTCTGAAAAGAGGATCCAAGATTTTTATCATCTCCATCAGGACCAGTGAATGGTTCAGCTTCTGGAACAGCTTGACTTGAATCTGAGACTAGTTCCCATTGTGATGGAGCTGTTCTCTCAGGACTTGGGAGTAGCACTTCAGTATCTAGATTTGTATCATGTTGAGCATTCAGAACCCCTGGAGGGTCACATGACAGAAGTGGTATAGTGGTGTATTCATCCCAATTGGTTGGATCTGCAACAGTTTGAAACTTTGTGCCAACAGCTTGAGAATTTGTATTGGCAGCATGAGAATTTGTGTTGGCAGCTTCAATCCTGTATGCATCAGCTTCTGCAGTATACTCAACAAAGCTCAGAGAATTTGTTAGTGAATCTAAATCAAACAACCAATCACGACCAGTGCCTTTGACATTTGCAGTATTTTCATTAAATTCAACATTGGCACTTTCCTCAATGGTTTTGGACACACTGTTATATACTCTATAGGCTTTGCTTTGATTTGAGTATCCTACAAAAAATCCTTCTTCAGCCTTACTATCAAACTTCCCTAAGTGAGTCTTGGTATGAAGAATGGTACATGGACATCCAAAAGGCTTGAAGAAAGCTATTAGGGGACTTCTGTTGTGGAATAACTCATAGAGAGTTTTTCCTTGAGATTGAACAACTTGAACCCTATTCAGAACATAACAGGCAACAGCTTCTGCCCAGAAAGTCATTGGCAGTTTTGAATCAGCTAACATTGTTCTAGCGGCATCAATTAATGTTCTGTTCTTTCTTTCAGCTACACCATTTTGTTGTGGTGTTCTTGGTGCACTATATTGTCTAGCAATACCTTTGGACTCACAGAAACTGTTTAGAATGTGATTTTTAAATTCAGTTCCATTGTCTGATCTTATCACCTTAACTTTTGAGTTGGATTGGTTTTCTATCTTAAGGATAAAAGACTTAACTAGCTCAGCAGTTTCATCTTTGGACCTAAGAAAGTAAACCCAAGTAAATCTGGTGAAATCATCAACAATAACTAAACAGTAAGCCCTTTTATTCAAACTCAAAACAGATGTTGGACCAAATAGATCCATATGAATCAGCTGAAGAGCAGATGAGATTGAATTTACTTCTTTGGCCTTATGAGAAGTTTTGTGTTGCTTGCCTTTAAGACATGCTACACAATGATCATCACATATGAACTCCTTTTGTGGTAAACTTCTTACCAGATTCTTTTCGACCAAAACATTCATGGACTTGAAGTTCATGTGACACATCCTTCTATGCCAAAGAGCAGACTCATTTGATGATGCTTTGGATATCAAACAGCTTAAAGTATTTGATTTGGATAAAAAATTTGTGTCCAAACAGTAGACATTGTCCTTTCTTGGTGTTCTTAGTAAAACAAAATTTTCAGGAATTTTGAAATCTTTTGAAAGGACAATGCACTCAGAATCTGTAAACAAAACAATGTTTTGTTTGTCACAAATTTGAGAGACACTTAATAAATTATACTTAAGCTGTTCAACATACAAAACATCATGGAAAATCATGTTGCCTGCATTAACAGTACATTTACCTGTAACCTTTCCTCCTTTTGAGTTGCCTCCAAATGCAACAAATCCTCCATCAAAGCCTTTGAAATTTGACAAGCACTTTGAATTGTCTGTCATGTGCCTAGAGCATCCACTGTCCAAATGTCATCTTGTTTTATGAGGAGACCTGTGGTTGCCCTGCACAAATAAAAGCTTAGTCAGTAGTGGAGTAAACCCAAACCAAATTGGTTTTGGGTTGGCCTTGTGCATTGACATAACTAAATACTGTTTTTTGACTTCTTATATTTAGTGAGATTTACTGATGGAGTCTTTGGAGAGTATTTAGTGATTATATGAGGTATCCAGGTATTTTGATCATCTTTTCTTCTAACAGTCTCAGATGATTCACTAACAGTTCCAGATTGACGCTTAGCAGCTTGATCTGTGTTTATAGTGCTAACAGCTTCGGTATTTGCACTAACAACTTTAGAATTTGGCTTAGCAGTCTGATCTTTTGCATCAGCAGTTTGATCTGAAGATTTGTCCTTGACACACCATATTTGTTTAAAGCTTAATTTAGGCTTTGCCAAAACTTGTTTTTGGTGTGTGCACTGTTTTTTATTAACTTTTGAAAGCCTGTGATCAACTGTTTTCTTTGGAACTGGTGTAGCAGAAGGTTTGACCTTTGAATGTTTTGCCTGAGTAGGACTTGATTTTTTTTGATTCACAGTCTGTTTTGCAACAGCTGGTTTATAAAAACAATCCTTGGCCAAGTGATTCTTCCTGCCACAGTGAAAACATCTTTTGACTATTTGAATTGGAGAACCAGATTTATCAGACAATTTCTGGTTCTTGTTCCTCTGATTTCCCCTTACCTGCTGTTGTTTGGGAAACTTTTGAACACCATGCTTTTGGCATGTGCATACAGGAACATTTTTGCCCCTTTTATTATTCTTTGAAGAAGATGCAGTGTTACAGTTAGAATGTACAGAAACTTGTGGAGCAGCATTGCATACACTCATCTTCTCTTTTCCTTTCTTATTGGGGGCTTGGATCTCTATGGGTGCACTCATTGCTTTGTGTTCCTTCTCAACTGCTGTGTACTCATACTCTCTGTTTTGAATCTGATCTTCTTTAGATTCAGGGCTGGTATCAAGGATAGGATCTACAGTAGTCATAGACTCATCTAATGGTTTATTGACAAGTCTATCAGCAACTTCACTCATTGGATGAATGTATTTGTTGTTGTATGGGGGTGGAGTAGCCCTGTAGCCTATGCCTTATTTGGGATTAATCTGAGATTTTACCCTATCTTTAAATTGGACTTCCATTAGGTGTTCTAGCTTTTAATTAGCCAATTTAAAGTTACCTAGATCTATATTGACAGATTCTAGTTTCTTATTAGCCTCTAACACCTTTTGTTCAGTTTCTTCTACCTTTTTATTCAGAGATTCTATTTTCTTATTTAGCTCCTTTTTCTCCCACTCATGATATGTTCTATCATGTCCCATTTGAATCTCATTATCCTTATAGTCATTGATCTGTTTTTCAAGATCTTCTATGGCTTGCATATATTCATATCTCCTTTCTTCCATCTTAGCTAGAGTTTTGCACATGCTCTCATTATGGTCTCTGTACTTTTTAACCATATTTTTGCATGATTGAGAGCAGAGTTTAGAATTTACCTCAGATGGTAGTTCAGTGGAGGAGACATTTGATGTTTCTGCCATTAGAGCTTGATTTTGAAACTCTTCCTCTGTCTGATCACTCCAGTCAAACACATTGTCTTCTTGAGAGACAAGTGCTGTTGATGATGATGTCTGATTGGGCTGTGGAGTCCTTGATGACTGTTGACCTTGAGATCTACATTCTCTGGCAAAGTGACCAAGCTTATGACATTTATAGCACTCAACTTTTGACTTATCAAAAGCTGGTTTGCCTTCTGTTCTGGCTTGAAAGTTGGTCCTTCTAGTTCTTTTAAGAAACCTTTTGGCCCTCATGGTCAGCATTGCATGTTGCCACTTTAAATCCATCTCTTCAAGATCATCTGGATGAATTTGTTCTAAATCTTCAGCATTTAGAGCAAACAGTCCATCATTGGCAACAAAAGCCTCATAGTGAGCTTCAGCAGAGTTGCCATCACCACCTGAAAAAGGAATCACTGCTATTAGATTTTTCAGAAGACAGAAGAGTAGTATTATGATTATAAGAAAAGGATTTCTTTTTAGTATCAATCTCAGTCTCAAACACTCTCAGACTGTTGTACAGATCATCCAGTTCTATCTCATCAAGAGTGTCTTTTGTTCTCCATTGTGCAGCATAAACTGTCCATTCTTCTCCAAGAGATCTGAGAAACTTTCTGTTGACTTCATCTTGATCCAGACTGACTTTTGCACTTTCTAATTCACTTATCAGTTTGTTGAACCTGTCAAAAATTTGAGTAAGGTGTTCATTCTTGCCACCAGAAAAGTTCTCATACTGCTGTTTCAAAAGATCCTTTTGATTTCTCTTGGTGCTGGCATTACCAGCAAATCTTTTCTCTAAGGCATTCCAAAGAGAATGAGCAGTATAAAACTTTTTGAACTGATGTTGATAAGAATTAGGAATGGCTATTTGTAAAAGTGTAAGGGCTTTCACTTCATTCATTCTAGCCTTTCTTTCAAGTTCAGTTTTTGGAGGAGTTTTGACTGGTTTTCCCTCATCATCAAGTTCTGGATCAACTACAGGAGGAAATTCAACAGTTTCCCATATGGCATAATCAATAAATTGAATATGCTGTTTAATCCTGAGTTTCCACATCTCAAACTCAGTGGGCTTGAGCATAGGCACTTTGAGTCCTTGCCCAAATCCACTGCTACTATTTTCAAATTCCATTGCAAAAGATTAAAAATTTAAAGGAAAACTTTCGACTTTGAAAAACAAAGAACGACCTGTGGCTCTGATACCACTTATCAGGATCTAAAACTAATTAACCAAGACTAACTGATTTGAATTTATCAGAGTATAAATCAATAATCTTGCTTTGAATCAAAGTTTAATTAAGAAGTTTGCGGAATAACACTTAATTATTTTAACAAAAGCTTTCAGAATCAATAGTAGATAAACACAAGAAATAATCAAAACTGCTTGTATTGCTGATTTAAATGATTACAATCACCTCTATTCTGTTTGATTAGACGAAGAACACAAACTGTTCTTAGGGTTTTACAACCTTAGAGGCTTATGAAAACTTAAACAAAAAGCAATTACAAACTTGAATATGCAGAAAACTCCTATTCTATGTATTTATATTGCTTCTTGATTTGTTTCCTTGAAGGACTATGACTTCTATGATAGTAGATATGCTGGAATCTTCGTGTAGATATCTTTTCCTGAAAATCAGCACTTTCTGTTTATGAAACTGTTGAGCAGCTTGAATCACTTGACAACTTGAACAGAGCAGCTTGAGTTGATTTACTCTGGCAGCTTGAACTTTTACACTGGCAGCTCGAGTTTCTTCAACTAACAGCATGAACTTTGTATTTACATGTAAACTCTACTAACAGTTTGAGAAGTCTAACTAACAGCTTGAACTTACTTAGACTATTTCCCAACAGCTTGGCATATAGTTGTTCTTTCTTCAACAACTCTAGAATCAGTCTTAAATGTTTGCTCGTGCTCCTCCTTGTTTCGTGAGTAGATTAAGAAGTCATTCAAGAATACAATCACGAATTTGACTAGATAAGGTTTGCACACCCGATGAGGTCCATGAGTATCGTTAGGGCACTGGTTAATCCCAACGGTATTAATAGGAATTTATGATGACCGAAACGGAATCTGAAGGTTGTCTTTGGAATATCTTTCTTGCGTACTCTAACCTAATGATAACCAGCCCTTAGGTCGATCTTCTAATAGAAGCTTAATTCTTTGAGTTTAGCCAAACAAGTCATTGATCCTTGTGAGCTGGTGTCGGTTCTTTTAGTTTATCTAGCTCTTAGTAATTGATGCACATTCTGAAGGTTCCATTCTTCTTAATTATGAACAAAACTGGAGCTCCTCTAAAGCGAGGAACTCGGTTTGATAAACCTTTTATCTAAGAGCTACTACAGTTGGTTGGACGATTCTTACACGATGATGGGGCTAATCGGCATGGTGCTCGAGCCACTGGTACCGCACCTGATACTAGGCTGATTTTTTTGAATCTGACTTGCCTCGATGTTGGGAGTTCATGTAAGTGTTCTGGAAAAACTTTGGCGTAACCATAAATAATAAGAATATTTTCGAGCCGCTTTCCCTTTGGCTCCCTCTCTATCAACACTTCCGGGTCCTAATGCTAGACATGATGCTTACTTTGGTATTTCTTGCTTTGCCTTGGACAGTAAGGACTTTCTTATTTGCTAAAGGTATATGAACCGTCTTCTTGTTGCACACTACTTCCGCATGATTTTTCGATAGTCAATCCATGCCTATGACCACGTCAAAATTTCTCAGTTTGACGGGCATCAAGTCTGTTTCAAAGAGTCGGCCTACTAATTCTAAGGAGCATCCTCGACTTATATTATTTGTCTTAAGCGTCTCACTGTCATCAACCTCAATAGCATAAGTAGCACTTAATGGAATTTATCTGCTTTGTGAATTTAGTGGATATAAAGCTCCTATCAGCACCAGTATCAAATAGTAGAAATGCATAAGTGGTATCTAATGGGGTAAGAGGATAAGTCTACGGGTTTGAAATTTCTTAGGCAGATAGTCACAGCTTTATCTTCTCCTACGTAGAGTTGTAGTTAAAACTTAATTCCTCATAAAAGTTCTTGATATTTAATCTTTGTATATGATATGATCAAAATTTTCTGATAAATTCTTAAGCCTTATTTACCCCAAGATATATCAGATAGTATAGCCTAGATAAATACTATAAAAGTGTAGAAGGGTACTACGTATGAGATGCTTCTGGGGTTTCCTCGTACTCCAGTGTGTTAAGTCATTGGGTTAATTCTACATTACGGGCTTTGCGCTCTGCTAGGCGCTGTCACAATTTGTCTATTCCGTCTTTTTGAATCGCTTGGGTGTTCTGGTTGTCCCAAGGTATATTGAGGGTTTGTATTGCCTCCTGCTTATTCCTTGCAAAGATCTCACCGACCTCTTGGTGGATTTTGTCAAAATTGGAGGTCGTGTCTGGCGGCCCTTGCCACCAACAGAGGCATCTTTTGTTACGTAGGTTTCTGGGTAAGTGTCGGCACTTGAGAGGAAGATGGTGTTCCGACTTCAAACTGGTTTTGGATCCCTTTCTCGTTTCTCCACTCTTGGAGAGTGTGAGGCATCCATCCCCACTGTCTTACGTTCGCCTATCGTTACAGTTGCGGGCTTGGCTGATGAGTATGTACCGGGATAGACTCCCGTTGTGCTAGTCACACCCTTTTCCTAGGGGTGAACTTCCTTAATGGTTCATTGGGATGGCTTCTGAATAGGGTGTAGGGTGGCATATGTGGTAGTGATGGTGGAGAAATTTGTGTTGCAGGGCCACAATTGCCCTCCTTGTGCTTTGACGAGTCCATTACATCGTCATTGATTTAGTCTGGGTGGTTTCCCAATCCAAAGTATACCCCAGTGTCACCTTGGCTTCTATGTTCCATGGGTGAGAATTCATCCTCTGAGTCAAAGAGGATAATAACCATATTGTTCGACATGTTATTGTCATCAGGGTCCATATATGTGTTCACAATTCTTGAAGAAAACATAGTTTTATAACAGTTATAGTCTACGTACTAATGCAACCTAGTTCACTATAACTATGGCTCTGATACCAATCTGTCACACCCCGTTACCCCGGTTGGCAACGAAGCGCGACGTCGCGGAAGCGTAACCATAATCATAATGAACGACCACTATATGGACGTTTTCAAAAATACATCGGCATAACTTTAAAAAAATATAAATGTTTTACATAACCCAAAATGATAAAAAGGAGTTCGCAAGGTACAGAGATTTAAATACATAATTAAATCATCCAAAATAATGCAAATAAATCTCCGATGGTTTGAAACTGAGTGCGACTCCTTAAATGCGGAAGCTTGAAAATACTACCGATGTGATGGACTTGCCTTAATTCCCTGAAAATACATGCTAAAATACGTCAACAAAATTGTTGGTGAGCTCATAGGTTTACACGTAAATCTGACTTGTATGGACAACAATAATAGAGATTGAATTTATAAAATCATAAATTCCTTGTTATGTATTACATATAAACCATCATGCAACCGAACCTTAATTAAAATGAGTTTGCCCTGTGCAGTATTCCCATACGTAATACCGTGTGTTGAATATATATGCACCCGCTGTTAGCCGACCCGAACTAACCCGAGTGGGGGACATGACTCCCAATAGATCTATCCACAATATATTCGCGCTTACAAATAAATTGCAATTAATGGTTCATGATATAAGGGCTAATGGAACCACATGTGTAATACATAATAGAAATAAAAATATTTTCGTGTCCATATGAAATCGAAGCATGTATTTCATCCCCAAAACATAACAGTGTGAAAATAGGGGCTATGAGAACTCACCGGGATTGCGATGACACAAATCTAGCGTAAAAAGCTTTTAGCGTAAATGGATGGATGATGCGTCGGGTGAGTTTAATCGAGTCCTAAATGATAATAAGGACTTAATATCTCTAATATATGATGATATATATATTTATAGATTTTTATGTCTTAAATCACCCAACATTACAAGTTAATAAATAAAATTCGCTTAAAACGTCAAATTTTTTTATATATATAAATTTCCAGCTTTTTCGGAGGTTTTTCGGCCTACTTTGAGGTTGTTTTTGACCAAGCTCCAAAATGTTTTAGACTTTGGTTTTCTAGGACATTAAACTACTATATACAAAGGATTTTTAGAATCAAGAACGGCCATTTTTTGAGATGTTTAGGTCGGTGAAAAAGCTCGTTAAAAACCCTATGTTGGCCATTTTTGAGCTGTCAAACTTTCGGTTTCCCAAATAATTTCTGGAGGTCTTAAACTCCAAACTAAATTATGAAAAATTTCAGATCTATAGTTAAGACATAGATCTAACTTTTGAGTCAAGAATCCACTCATTTCGTTGAGTTATGAATTAGTTATGATTTTTCAAAGTCGATATAAATTTTCTGCCGAAAATCCGCAGTTTTATAAACTTGAAACAACTTATGATTCTTGTTGTTTATTCAAAGACTACTTGTATAAAAGTTGTAAAAGTTATATAACACATATATAACACATGTTTTCATAATATTAACATGTTTATAATGTGTTCATATATTCATATGCACATTTAGAGAAACAACTTAAAAATAAAAACTAGAAACTTATAAACTTGAGTATTTTTTTTATGAAACTTGTTGTTGTTGGTGATTATATATATTATGCAAGACTTATATAAACATAAATATAAGATGAAATAAGTTAGTATTTACTTACTTTGAAGTATTTGGAATATGATTTTGAGTAGAAGTTGAAATCTTTGCAAGGTTTGCACTAAAAACACTTGAAGAACACCAAGAACACTTCAATGAAGAAGTTTGTGATGTGAGTGTGTATAGGGCCGGAATTTTGGAGAGAAAAGAAGGAGTTTTGGTGTGTTTGAAATGAATGAAATGCTTCTCTATTTATAGAAGAAATTTGGTCTTTCAAATGATGAAATGCATGGGAGACAAAAGTTGTGTGCACTTTTAAACAAAATGATGGTGTTTAAAGTAATATTAAAAAAATAAAAGTCAACTTCTAATACACACATGGCCTAATGGCCGGCCCCTTATGTATTATACATGTATTTATATATATATTTTTTTGTATAAATGTATTTAGAAATGTATTCTTGTATTTCCCTTTTCTTGTAATTTTATAAATACTTTTGAATGCATTGTTTTAATGAATTGTTTTAGTCTTGCATAATTAATGTTAAGTAATTGTATTAGTGTATGATTAGTGTCACTAATCATAATTTAATTATGTACTTAGTTGAATTAATCCGTCATATCGTAAATTGATCGGATTAATTGATTTCCCGATTCATCGCACCGATGAATTTGATTCTAATTGAGTTGAATTTTCTAATAAATCTTATTAATCACTTGATTAATTTCTAATGACCACTAATTAGTTTATAATTGGCTATTAAATACAGATTAGGTCATTGTTGCTAACCTGGTTTAGTGCCGGATGTTACACTTTTTCAAAAATTCAGAAAAATCAAAATTAAAATTTGTGTGTTTGGAGATATGATATGAGGCTTATATCATCATAATCGAAATTAAAAGCTCCACCTTCGATCACAATATCATTCCATATCATCCATCCAATAAAAACCCTTTGATGATTTTCTAATTATCGAAAAAAGAAAAAGGAATGCAACAGTTCATGATAATTTTCGAACATCAGATTAAAAATTCACTCAAATCAGCCACATTTGGCTCTGATACCAGTTGTTAAATCAGTATTTCAGAAATTCATTAACATGTAATTACAATTCTATGAACAATAACAATTCAATCACAATAAGTTGAATGATTATAGAGAGAATAAGATATATTACAATGATAGTTCTTGATCTTTCTTGCTTGACAAACTATTCTCTCTAAACAACCGTATTCACCTTCTCAATTCATATCTGAACTTTTATAAACAAATCCTATTTATACTAAAATACAAAACTATTTGGTAATTACAAAATAGTCCCTGAACATATACATAATATTGTTTTCAACTCTATATCAATTGTACCCAACATGACTGATCATGATTCCATTTCAAAGTTAACATCTGAGACATTTGAGCTGATTGCAAAACTTACCGAATCTGAACAGAATCGTAAGAACAAATATGACATTCATGTTCAACTAAATACAGATAAGGCATTTGCTTTAAATGATGTCACAAGACTAAAAGATGAAGTTTTGAATTTCGAAGAAAAATAAAAAGTTATGAATTCTGAGAATCATGTTCTTAAAGTGAGAATATCTGAATTATCAAACGAACTTGAAGATTCTAAACGGGAGAATTTTCAGAATGCAACTCAATTAAAATATCTTTTTCCTGAACGATCTGATTTGTACATAAAAGTTAAAGATATTGAAAAGACACTTTCAAAGACAAATCATCCTGATCAAAGTTATGTTTTAAACAAATCTGAAGAAATTTTTTCTCTCGAAAAGGAGTTTTCATTAACTAAAGAATTATTTGAGAAGGAAAGAAATGATTTCAAAGCGAGATCCAAATTGTTTGAAGATGAGAAAAAAAGTGTTCTTAATCAAAGAACAATATTTAAAACTGATTACCAATCATTTGATAATGACAGAAATTCATATTTGGTCATTATCAAAGGTTTAGAAGATCAACTCTTTCATCTTTCTATACAATTTAATGTTTCCTCTTCTTTAAATGATTCAGAGGTTAAGGATTTATTGAAGTTTGTTTAGAACACAAAGTTGATCATTCTAATTTATCTTCCGAAACTGAAAGAATTTAGTTAAATCTCGTGAATTTGATTTGTCTTCAGATCTTAAACTTAAATATCTTTTGAAGATAAATAAAGGCAAAGATAAAGTAATTGAAAAACTTCCGGTCAAGATTTACCCTGGTGAATCTTCAAAATATATGTTTTCAAAAGTTTCTGTTGTTCTTGTCCCAATAATAATCAGCATTCAAGACGATGATTTCAGCACAAAATCCAACACAATAAGAATGTTTTCACTCTATTATCGATATGAATATTGAGAGAATATGTCAGAGAAAAGCGGCGGCTGTGTTTTTCTATTTCAGAATAATGCCAATCTTGTGGGAAACCCTAGGTGAGGTTTCCCTTACATCATTAAATCAACTTTGATAGAATTACGAAACAGCCCCCTTAACTTCTCTAAGACTTCTAAAGTAAATTACAATAAAAAGGAAATACTTGAAATAAATTACATGGAAATAAAACTAACTAATTATTATAACATAAATTCCACATGATCGAAATTAAGGTCTAACAATCTCCCCCTTTTCGATCACTGTGGATGACGACAGGCATGATCAGTACTTTCTCTGAGGCCAAGGACGACATCGAATCGTCTAGTCACTTGCTTGTTGTGTAGCCTTTCGTTTATTAGTTTGATGCCACGGAGGATGTCTTGAATCTCTTTCGGTTTTCGTTTAAACTCCGAAATTGGTTGAGCATTGTCTTCTTGCAGTCGCTTGTTGATCTCGACTCTAACCGATCTGAGTGTACCATCAGAATAAAAAGGCAAGTCCTCAATGCGCACGAACCTCTTGTGCCATTTCTGATTCAGAAATATAATCCCCTGCTGACCTCCCATCAGAACTTTATATGCTGGATAGTGATCTAGAAGGACAATGTCTTGTTCAGGGGCCTTGAGTCCAACTTTAACTAAGCAGCTCTCAATTGCCATTTGAAAATCTCGTAAGCACATGATTATTGAGCGGTGATTCATGCTTTTAGTTAGGGCGGCGACAGCAGTGACGTGAGTTTAAATGCTTTTTGATTTTATTTTTCAGCTTGTTATGGAGAAACTCAATATCGTCAATGTTCACAAAGTCCAAATCATTCTCATGCAAAAACTGAACAGATCCATCTTCTCTGAGAACTTCGAATGCTGGAGTGAACAATCGAGCATGCTTATACATGTGGATGTTATTGATCTTTATAATCTTAGATTTAGACCAATATTCAGATTTAGGTCTTTTGTCCTTTAGCATCATCTGATTGGATTCTGCCTATTCAGCCTGTGATGCGTCAGTTATAACCAATAAAAGGCGTCTGCTGTAAGACCCAGGACTCTTTCTAAATATCATCTTGAACTTTTCTTCAAGAAATGGACTCTGGAACTCCTCAGCTGGAAATTTTCTCAAGAAATCCTTTAACCCCTGAATAGGAGGTTCCTCTAGCTCGGCAGGAGGAGCTTCAAGCAGTTTCAGAATACGACTCGACGGTCCTGCCTTAAAGCTTCCTTTTACTCTTCGGTCATAGTGTGCACCTTTCCCTTTGAGTACCAGTTTGCCCATTCTAAATCATTTACGTTGTGCCTTGGAGTAACATCAGCCCTTGTCTCAAAGCAGTCAACAGTTCTGGGACCTGATGATTCAGCAGTTTGGGTTTGGGGTTGGGCTTGAGGTTGAGGAATTGATTGGACTTCTGGGAATTCTATTTGAGTGGGGGAGGGAGCTTTAATGGATGATAAAATTTCATGTTGGGGTACATGGGTTGAGAATTTAGAAATTCAAATGAAGAGGATGATTTCTGAGGTGACTCAGGCACAGGCTTAGGGGTTATCAAAGGATAGTCTTGGTCAGTATCGGAGTCTGTGTCAGAAACCAATATGACCTCAACATTTTCAAAAATAGGATCATATTCCACCATAGCCGTTAGTGGATCCAACTCTGTCGGGCCTTCCTGAGCCCCTGAGCTTCCATCCCCATGCCCTTCTTGCTCAGCCTCTGCTCCCCCTACAATCAACATTTCACCCTCAGACTGAACTCTGGGGCGTTTCTCCCCCTCATGATGATCATGGTCGTCCTGATCATCATGCTTCCTTTTGTGGGTTTCAGCCTGAGGATGGCACTGCAACTCTATTACTACAGATTCCAATCGGTCTATCCAGCCGTTTAGTTGCCCCTGGACTTGAAGGATTTGTCTTGTAAGGTTGTCCATTTTGTCGGATAGGTCATCTATTTAAAATTGCACTGATTGGGTTCCTGGTGGCTGCTCCTTAGATGCAACACCCTTACCCTTGAGAAAAGAGAAAAGGGTGGTATGCTGCTCCTCGGAAGCTGCCTTAAGAGCGTCCAGATCAGCCCGGGTAACAAACCCGGCAGCACGTAAAGCTGCCGTGAGCATCTCAAGATTAATCTCGGTATGGCCAGAGGTTGATGGCGTTGGTTGGGCAACAACATGTCTTCCTTCCATCCTTTCCGTAACTCCTTTTGGAGTGCGGATCTGAAAGTTATGGGAGCCGCCACGGAGGCGGCTCTTTCGGGAGTGGATGCCACAGAGGCGTCGTGCAACGTGTTCTGAGGTGGGGAGTGAGCTGTGATCAAAGGAGGGGTGGTCACTGGGGGCGATAAGTGACATGATTCAACATCACCTCTTTCCGAGTGAGAGGGTGATGGTGTATGAGCTAAGTCCCCGTGGAATGAAACAACTTCTCGTAGAGGAGAAATTGAGTGGATGGTTAGGGGTTCTTCGGCCAATGGACGAGTGGCCTTATGCGGGGTAGTCCGGCTAATTGGGCTTGGAACACCATCATGGATATTACCCTCTTCCCTTATTTGGACAGAGACGGTTCTTTCAGAGTTGGCCGCCTCTTCCTGCTCACATACTCCTCCCTCCCTCACTATAGATAGCTCCCTCTCCCCAGTACCCAAGATATTTTCCATTGCTGCCTCGACTCCCTCGTCCTCACTCATATGCATCTCACCTTCGGATTAGTGAGGCTAAGTCGATTCTGACTGAGCCTCATCCGGATACACTGCCCGAATATAATCTTGAACCCTTTCTGTTTGATCCGATTGATGAAGTAGTGATAGAGGGATGTCCATTACCGGGACATCTGCGAAATCTGCTTGAATTTTTATTCTTTGAAGCGCAGCAGTGTTGTAGATGTTGGCCTCGGGGCGTTCGTGGATATCATCGTGTTGGTCCGTAGCTAAATGTATGAACAGTTGGAGGAATCGTTGGAAAGGTATCAATTTTCTTCCTCTTTTTGTTCCTCGTTCTAGAACTGCCCGCTTCAATTCCTAAAAAATATAAGATGCGTAGTCGTAGTGTCTGTCGAAGGCAAATGCAGCAAACATGGCTAGTACTTGTATGGAGGCCGAGTCATGGCCAGAATGCTTACCAGTGAAGCATTTATTGATTAAATCGAGAAGGACACTCCAGTGGGACTGGAGTTGCTTGGTCAGAAATTCTGAAGGCCTGGTGAGTTGGCCATCGTAACCAATGGTTATATTTTCTTGAAGTGTTTGGGTAGGTGTGGCAATGGGTGCATAGGCATATTCAGTAGGAAGGAGAAGAATGTGGCAGATGGCTTCGAGGGTGAGTTTTATGGGAACGGAGTCGATTATGGTGGTGAAGTGAGGTTCGACATCATTAGCAAATGTTAAATGATGCCAGAATTGTTGTAGGTAAATAATGGGTACATAAATGGCAGCGGTTAGGGCGTAGAAGAGTGGGTGGCCTTTGAGAATATCAAATGTGATATCATCAGCTTCATGGCGTAGGATGGAAAGGTCGAGCTGCCAGTTGTGAGGTGCAAATTCAGCGTATTGGGCAGATGGTAGAAAGGATTATTCTGGCAGCTGAGCATTATTATTGGGTAGCGGAGGATGGGGGATGGTTAAGGTGATTTGTTGATCCATGAGTCCTGTAAACATGCAAAAATGTTAGTTTATCAGACTTGAATGAATGAAGCATTGATGCTATGCCTGAAATAAGCGTGAATTTGAAACTGTCTATTCTGTTTAAAGCATCGGGTCTTTTATAAGTAGAATGTAAGTTCTACCGAATAAAGTCCAAAGTCGATCATTGAGAGACCAATTTTAGAATAGACATTTTCACTCAAATATTTATCCTAACTCTAATCAATGGTGCATAGGACATGGAATATTTTTGTGATTTTTGATTTTTAGTGAAATGCAAAAAAATTGAAAATTTAAAAAAAAAAATCTTCAAGTGCTGAACTTTAGATGACCCGAATTCGGGTGCAGGTGAAATTCAGATGAAATGGTCCGAATTTCTGGTGTGATAGAAATTTGGATGAAATTGATGCATGAAAATTAAAAACTAAGTATAAAACAAAGATATGGGGTGGGGGGTGAACCGAATTTCGGATGATCAGTACAGTGATGAACACTTAGAAAATAAACATGAATGTCACAAATTCGGATGGGAACCGAAATCGTGTGGACCCGAATTTCAAAAATTAAAAGCACGAAATAAGATGATATAATCTAAAATAAAGCAAAAAATGGTTACATGGAAGTGGATGCAAGAAAAATGGAAGAAATCGGTTGTGTTTGGACCTTTTGAGCTTGAAAAATGATTGACAATGGCGGTGGGGGTGTTTGTGCGACGGAGAGAGAAGAAGAAGGTGAAGTGGTTGCTTAGAGAGGAAGAAATAAAAATCACGTCTATTAAAATAGGCGGGTCGTGTTGGTTCAAGAAAGGATCCACGTCTTTTCCTTTTAAATGGGCCAACCGGTTTCAAAAACAAATAAAATAAAGACTAAACACAATTGGGCTTAAATATTTTTTTTATTAAAACTAAATAAAAGGAATAAAAGGCCCAAAAAAAAAACTTTTTAGGTTTTCATTTTAGAGCATTTACTAAAACAAAATTAAACTTAACTAGACTCAAATGAATAATTAAACTCAACATTAAATTAGTTAAAGGGGTAAAACCATACAATAGTAACCTACTTTTGAAAATTTATCAATATGGTACGTCTACTTTTTTAAATATCGATATGGTACATGTACTTCAATTTTTCATACCGATATGACCATATTTGTAATAGACCCCCTATTTTTCATATCATTAGAACCCTGTTGCGTATGTAAAAACCAGGCTCTATTACGTAGATAGACCATATCGATACAAAAAATTAAAATACATGTACCATTTAGACAATTAAAAAAGTAGACGTACCATATCGATAAATTTTCAAAAGTATGTTGCTATTGTATGGCTTTACCCCTTAATTAAACTACTGACTTTGACAAAACAAAATAAAATAATTCAAAAAAATTTGAACCAAGAAAAAAAATTGTGATTTTCTTTAAAACTATACTAAGAAACAAAATTTATCTAAGACATAAAAAAATAATATCTTTTTGAGTTTTTGATAAACTAAACATACTTGGTTAAACATAAAATCTTTTTGTCTTTTTCTGAGAGAGTACTTATCTAAAAATTAGCGAAAATAATATTAACTTAAGAATAACATACGAGAAAAATAAAAACTAAATTAATATACGCTAACATCCTGAAATTACTCCCCCCTCAATTAAACACATATCCTTTTAAATATGAGTCATAGAACCATTTGACCCTTTAAAATACAGACAAACCTGGATATATTAGCGTCCCACTCAAATATAAACAATTCACATAGGAAATTTCAGGATCATTAATCATTAAAAATATAAATAGATAAAGAAATATTGAACTTAATTTCGTGACACAACCTTTAAATTTAAATAAGAGATATTTTCTAAATAAAGGAATTTCAAACTCTTATATGTTTGAAGTAGAATTATTTAGAAGATGTTTGGAATTTAACTAGAAGGTGGATTCAACATGCCGATATGAGATACTAAAAACTGAAAACGAGGTTCGTCTAAAGTTTAAGTAAAAATATCAGCGAGTTGAAATTCAGTGCCTACAAAATACAGTTCAATTGTTCCTTTTTCTACGTGATCTTTAATAAAATGATACCTGATGTCTATGTGTTTCGTTCGTTAGTGCTGCACGGGATTGCAAGAGATAGCAATTGCTGTAAGGTCTTGAACTCACTGATCTATCTAGACGTGACACACACCAACGAGTGCGGAATCCTCGTTAGCGGCTTGACGGTAAGATCACACTCACGGAACACGGAGACTACCACAGCGTTGTACGAACGACTACGAACGAACCTACGCGATGATTCTCTCCGAAAACACTCACTGACTGCTGATAAACTCGAGATCGCCTTTGCTTAATTACTCTCCGGAATTCTGCAAAAGTCTCATAATTATTCGAGTTAATCCCTAATTATAGTGATCATTTCGAGTTTGTCTTAGGACAAACTCGAACCAGGCCCACGGCCCATTCGAATTTGTCCACCTGACAAATTCGAGATTGCCTTAAGAGCGAATTCGAATGTATACTAGATTCGAATTTCTCTTATGTGATAAATTCGAATTTACTCTAAATTCGAATTTCACATTACAACTTTCTATTTGAACTTATGTTTTAACTTATGTTTGAATTTATCTTTGAACTTTATGTTTGAACTTCCTGTAATACGTTACATCAAGTTCAAACATACAATCAATTAATATCAAACACATATAAACACATATATCAAATATTAGTCAATATTCAACATTACTTAAGTTGACTTACACAAAATGCCAACTATACTTAGACTGCTATCGTCACACAAGGTGTACCAACAGACTCCCCCTTGACGATAGCTTCTAACTATTTACATTTTGATCAAGTACTAGAACAATATAGACTTCTACCTGCATATAGACCTGCATCTATACATACTTTTACTACCTTCTGGTACTTCCTGGCGTCAGACCTCCATCCTTCATGAAAGAAGATAGGTTGATCATTCAACTTCTTTAGGTCGTCCTTCGATAGGTTTATTAAGTGCAGTGGATCATACACTCTCAAAATTACTTTGTCATGTGTATCCTCCATTATAGCTTCAGCCGTTTCATTATCGACATACCACCATTTCATGTTACTCAAAACATTATGTGGCATCGATTTCATAGGCACCCTTTTCAAACACTTGACGGGTTTGTAAACCATTCTGGCCCAAGGCCTTCCCGTATGAGGATCTATCCTTGATTCATCCTCTACTCTTTTTCCTGATCTCGGCTTAAGTCTTTCAAACTTTCCAGATCGGCCCTCTTTTCTAATTATCTTGGCTATAACCTCAGCATACGGGTCCTCACCGATATTGATCAATTCTTTCCATGCTAACTCCTTCACTTCTTCCTTCGGCAATGTATTAAATACTTTAAGCGTACGCCTCAGGTACTGGAGTCCATCTCTCCTCTTCAGATTGAATAGCTGCAGTTCTCTGTCAAAGAACCAGCTGATAATACCTCCTGAGAGACTTTCTGCCCCCGGAATTCTCATCTTCTTCTTCATCTTTGGATTTGCTTTCTTTTCTTCTTTCTTGAACCACAGATTCATCAAATCAACCCTGGATGGCTCCTTTTCTGCTTCTTCAAGTTCAGAGTCTTCGACCGAGGCTATTTTGACCTCATCTATATCAATCACATTGTGATTATCTTGCACATATAACTCCGTGATAGGCTGTGAATTGACAATCACTTCATTTACATTATCGTCCTCGTCCTCTATCACTTCGTCATCAGATCTCCAATCAACTATATCCTCTGGTACGAATTCACCTTCCTCCAACTCCTCCATCTCTTCTTCAAAATCAAATTCCATTCCTTCTTCCTCAATATCTTTCAAGGCGTCTATCATTTCGCTTTCATAGGTCTTTGAGGAACCAGCCTGACCTCCTTCACCTTCAACACTAGTTTGACTTGGCTCCCCCTGAAGTTCAGCATGTTGCACAGCAAAAAAATCTACTGGCTCACTGTCTTTCGGTGCATCGGGATCATTGCCTTCATCATCATCACCCCTTCGCTGCTCCTCAGAATCCCTACAGCTTATCTCCCCCTGAGCATTTAGATTTTTCATTAACTGCTCAATAAGGGATCTCATCGTTCGGATTTCTGCTGACTGATCTACAACAAATGTTTTCAGATCAAGATTCTCTTCTTCAATCTTTCCAACAAATTTCTGTAACTCAGCATTCTCTTTGTCAACATTGGCGTTATGCGCCTGTATCTCCCCGATAGCTTTAGTCAACTGAAAAATTTGGACTTGTTGGAAGTCAACCTTGCTCCTAAGCTCAGAAAACCGTTGATTGTCAATGAAGGTTGATGAGGTGGATGGAATGGATTGGATGGGAGTTGGAATGATTGGTGAGGGAATGGATGTTTGAACAGGTGGTGGTGGAGGTGGAATGTATGTTTGAACAGGTGGTGGTGGTGGCGGAATGGATGTTTGTGTTGATGGCTGAGCGGTAGGCATTTCTGGCTCAGAAGCAGAGGCTGATGAAGCTCCCTGCATAAAACGATGCCTTTTAGCCTTATTCCTAGGCACCAAAGGAGTTATTTCTTCTTCCTCAAAATCTGAGTCATCTGACTCCCTCGATGCTCTTCTCTATCTGGCTGCTTCATCAATAACTAGAATTCTGGATCCATATCTGCCTATACGGACAGTCGGTTCCTCTATTTCTGTTGCTGGTGTTTCTGCATCTACGTCTTCTATCTAATCTCTTCCATTTCTTCCGACTCAATCTCTTCTTCAACATGCACATACTCATCTATCTGTCTAAAAAATCTTCTTCCCCTTCTGGAGGTTCCAAAATATTTCCGATGAGCTCAGATGTGATCTCCTCATTTGCAAGCAGCCCATGTGCCCATATTTCTTCCAAAGTTTCGACCCTTGGATCAGAGACGGGTGCTACACTAGAAGGACCAGCTTCCTCTGGCTCCTGCACTCGGATTGTTGAAGGCCTAGAGGCCTAAGTCTGTCTGACTGATGGTCTTGGCGTCCTCCTTTGTTGCTGAGGCATGGGCTGTTGTTGTTGCGGTTGTGGCTGCTGTGGAATTTGAACTTCCCCGGCCCAGTTGGCACTATCAGGGACTTGGAAATCCGGATTAACAATTGCACCAAAAAGTGGTGCCTCCACCGGTCTGGCCAGAGCACCTCTGTGTGCTTGGCAATCTGCACAAATTCTTTTGTCAATCACTGCTACGCTTTGAATATCGTTTAGCTGCGGCAAGTTCGGCAGGAAATGTCGAATCAACATCATCACAAATCTCGGGTATAACAAAAATCTTTCTCGTGCCGGAGCTGTTATCTGATGGACAAACTCTGCAAAGAACATTTCTGAATAGCTGAATCTCTGATTGTAGACTAACGCGATCATTCCAGACTGAATCTTCGAAACGATAAATCAAATTCTGCTTTCTTCGGAGCAAAGCACACCATGAAGATGTGTGCAAGATATCTCCACTGCCCGATCAGCCCACTCTTCATATACGTGGACTTAGCCACATCCAGTCTATATCCCATTCTGATAAACGCAGCTTGCCTGACTGCTAACGGAAAGTCTATCGGCCCAGCTTCTTGTTCTGAAGACCCCAACTGCAATACTCTACGCAACATATCAGCTGAAAACACGAGAGGGTGTCCAGCAATCCTGGTCCTTAATACTGCCGGAGTAACAGTACAATCGACCTGCAGATGGTATTAAAACTCACGCACATAAGGCATCACAATTTGAACGTTGTGCGACAGGGCATACGAAACCCTCGAAGCACCCAAAAAATCCACTATTTGGCGGAATGCCTGAACTTCAGGCAGCTCACGGTCAGGAGAAATGACCATATTATGCTTTTGAACAAAAATTCGATCTGCCATATCTGCACAATAAAGTATATAAAATATTAGAATTATTAATATAAACCTAAACTTGTTTAAATTCAAATTTGTTTTATTTTGAACTTGTGTAAGTACAAAATCCAACACATATGAATTTCTACAAGTTAGATTTAAATTTTAAGCAAATACTTCGAATATAATGGCAAATTCGAATGACAAATTCGAAACAACCTTAATTTCGAATTTATTGGCTTCTTCGAGTTTAATGACAAACTCGAAACCACTATCAAATTCGAAACTATGATCAAATTCGAAGATTTCGGTTTGTGGAACAACAAAAATCCAAGATTTTAACCATTTTAGACTTAGAAAATTACATCAATTAGTCCTAATAGGTTCTAATCAAAGATGTTTGTAACCAATTTGATGTTTCACTGGTTCAAACTTTGTTATTTTGAAATACAAACTTCACACCATTAAAACCTCAAAATCGGTTGATTTTGGCTCAAATTGAGTCTAAAACATTCTAAATCTTGTACAATGATGTTGATTATACCTAGATTTGTTAGGAGTCTCGAACACAAATGGACAAAAACTCGACAAATAGTAGAAAACTCGAAGACGACAAAGTCGAAGCTTAAACCCGAAATCTCTCATAATAAACTCGAAGACTCAAATTCGAAGGTAGGTGATTAATGACTTGTCACTGTTGACCTATTTATACTAACCACCTTCGAGTTTGTTACCTACTTCGAATTTACTGCCAAACTCGAAGTCAAATTCGAATATGCATTTTGATTTTAGCTTAAACTCGAATTGAACTTGTAAAATTTGAAAATTTTGAAAATCTTTGAATTAAATTCAACTTTTTCAACTTTTCCAACTTTTTCGTGTAACGGAATAAACTATGCCAAATCATTTACCCTAAGCACATGATTTTCACGCAGTGTTTATTTTATTCAACTAGGAATGCACCCTCAGTAATATTGACCTTTTTCCTAAGTAAAATTAAATTAAATTAAAATAAAATAAGATAAAATAAATAAAAAAATGAAGTAAAAATTATAAGATAAAATAGAATAAAATAAATTAAAGTTCAAATTGTGAACAAAAATTAAACTTAGACTAATCTACATTATTTTAAATTTTACAACCTATACTAAACCCTAACAGAATATTTTTAGCGAGTATAGTCAAAGAAAGGTTCAATCAGATAGCGGTATCAAATACGTACTTTCAGTATTCAAAATTTCACACTTAGGAATTTTTTATTCCTTCGATTGTTTATCGTGACATACATTTATAGCCGATTGTTGGTATTATTTTCCCTTTAAACATGTTACATTTCGGAATATCCCTTGGCCTTTTTATTTATCCTGAAATTATCTTATGTGACTCATACTTAGACATACTTTTATGATCAAGGCATACACACAATGATTATAACTTTTTGGTATTGCAAACTTTCTTTAAAAGGCAAACGTCGGACACAGGTCTGTATTTACATACAACAAAGTGTCTTAGTTTGTCTTAAGGTTTATTTTTAAAGCTAGCAAGACAGTGGTGACAGGTCTGTACCGACGTACAACAAAGCGACTTATCTTGCTAACTTGAGTCAAACCAGAGGCAACAGGTCTGTACTTACGTACAACAGAGTTACTTGTTTTGACTCTTAACTCAGTATGATTTTTCTATCTTTTCCATTCTTTAAGATGTATCTGATGTTGCTATACATCCCCAGAAAGTTTGCATACCTCATTTAGAATCAATGTCTGTATATCTCTAACATAAAAATTAAGACCAATTGGTCACACATCTAAGTTAGTGACACGTTTGACTTTTTCTTGAAGATTTTATTAGCCTTGAGACTTCCTATATGTATTATGCCTACCAACATATCAAACTGGATAATGTATAACACTTAGGATTTTAGGTGCATTATGTGTGAAGGCTAAACACTTAGAGATTGTAAAGACTATGCTAATTTTCGTCACTTTGAACCTATGCATCTAAGACTTTACTCATTTTCTGATAATCTCTTTTTTTTGAACTTTTTATGGTTTTCTCTCTTTTTTCTTTTGTTTTTCATAAAAAAGAGTAAGAAAATAAAATAACCTTCAAACTTACTATAAAAGGAAACTATCCTAAGCTACTAAACTTACTATAAAAAGAAAGAAAAACTACTGCTATAAAAGGAAATAAAACTTTACTAAGGTCAACTCACTCTGGATTACGCATTCCGTTTAGCTGAATCAAATACTCAAAACGTCACTTATCAAAAGCTTTGGTAAATAAATCTGCATTATTATCATCTGTTGCCACTTTTACCAGCTTGATTAAGTTCTTTTCAGCACAATCACGTATAAAATGATGTCTTATGTCTATCTGCTTGGTTTTATTATGTTTAACTGGATTATTAGTTATAGAAATTGTTGACTGGTTATCTATCCTAATAGGATTATGAGTATAAGTCAAAACGTAATCCCGCAATTGTTGTTGTATCCACAGAACCTGTGAACAGCAACTACCAGCAGCAACATATTCGGCCTCGCATGTTTACACGGCTACCGAAGTCTGTTTCTTGCATTGCCAGGAAATGAGTCTCCCTCCTAGGAACTGACAACCTCCAGTTGTTGACTTGCGCGTTAAGCTACATCCTCCGTAGTCTGAATCCGTGAATGCCTCCAATTCCAGATCGCCCTCCGCGTGATACCAAAGACCCAGCTTCGGTTTCGACTTGAGGTATCGTAGAATCCGCTTCACAACTTTCATGTGCATCTCTTTCGGATTAGCTTGAAACCTAGCACAAATACAAACAGCAAACATTATATCAGGTCTAGAAGCAGTTAAATACATAAGTGACCCAATCATGGCCCGATATAACGTCGGATCCACATCGGTATCACTTTCACTACCCGGTCCGAGATTGTGATTCACTTGAATCGGTGTGCTGAAGTAAGCTGTCTGCTTGGTTCCTTCCATCCCGAAGCGCTCTAAGATGTCATAGACATACTTCGTCTGATGAATAAACATGCCCTCCTTCCTCTGTTCGACTTGCAAACCCAGAAAGAAGTTTAATTCACCCATCGCACTCATATCGAACTTTGACTTCATCACCTTCTCAAAGTCTTTGCACATCTGCTCGTCTGATGATCCAAAAATGATATCATCTACGTACACTTGTACCAAGATGAAATGTTCTCATTTTCGCTTCACGAACAGCGTATTGTCTATTCTCCCTCTTTCAAACCCGTTTTCTAAAAGATGGTTGGATAGAGTCTCGTACCATGCCCTCGGTGCTTGATGTAATCCGTACAGAGCCTTATCTAACCGATATACTCTGTCTGGATATTTCGGATCTGAAAACCCGGGCGGCTGTTCCACATACACCAGTTCCTTCACTTTCCCATAAAGGAAAGCACTCTTAACATCTAGCTGATAAACCTTAAAATCCTTGAAGGAAGCAAAACCAGAAACAAACGGATTGCTTCAAGCCTTGTTACTGGCGCGAACACTTCATTGTAATCGATTCCTTCCTCTTGGTTGAAACCCTTTACCACCTGTCTTGCTTTGTTGCGAGTGACTATACCCCGATCATGTCTCTTGCACTTAAACACGCATTTGGTTCCTATTGCAACTTCTCCTCGAGGTAACGGAACTAACTCCCACACTTCTAGAATCCGAAATTGTGACAGTTCTTCCTGCATCGCTACAACCCAAGAGTTGTCTTTTAGTGCCATTTGCACATTTTTCGGCTCTACTTGCGAGATAAAGCATGAATAGAGGCAGGTATGAAAGACCTCAGAGTCATTTATCATCGACAACAACACTGTGTTGTTATTTAAACTACTCCTAGTCCTCACACCAGCATTAGGACTTCCTATGATACTTTCAATAGGATGATTCTTGTTGATCCTAGATGTCTCTATCTCGTCAACTCTCATATTATCTCCCAAATTAGATCCTATCTCTCCTAACGGGGGAACGACTTCAGACTCCACATTTTCTTCCTCATGGACACTGTCTTCAGAGGCTGAATTTGTTGTCTGATTTTCATTTGTAGGCACTTCAGAATCAGTTTCTTCTGGAGATCTTTCTTCATGTGATGTAGGCTCGGATTTTGATTGAAAAGTGGTCCTCGGAAAAGTATGACTCTCGTCATTCAGATTTAATTACGACATGTCCTTTTCGATAGTACCTGCATTTTCATCCAAATGAATGTTAAATGACTCAAACAATTTGTCATAATCAAATATCCATTCCGGACCAGTTTGGGGTTCATGTGTATAACTTATGACATCTATGTTATACATAATCTCTACTGTACCATTTGATTTATTAAAAAACCTGTTTGTTTGGTGAGTTCGGCACATAACCTAGGAAGTATCCTTCGTCAGCCTTTTCACCAAACTTAGGTTGATGTTTTGTTTTCATTAAAGTACATGGTACCCCAAAAGGTTCAAAGCCAGTTAAATTAGGTGGCCTTTTATTCAAAACTTCATAACAGGTTTTGTTCAAAGATTTGACAGTAAGGACCCGGTTTAAAACATGGCACACGGTATTCACTGCCTCCCCCCCAAAACATGGTAGGAAGCTTTGAATCCGATAGCATGGTCCTTGCTGTCTCAATCAATGTCCTGTTTTTCCGTTCAGCCACCCCATTTTGTTGTGGCTCATATGGTGCACTAAATTGATGCACTATGCCCTTTGATAGGCAATATACACTAATTACTGTGTTTTTAAACTCTGTTCCGTTATCACTTCGAATGCGTTTAACCCTCGTTCCGTAAGAATTCTCCACTTGGTCTAAGAACTCGATGAGCTTTGCAGCCGTCTCGTCCTTTGTACCTAAAAAGAAAACCTAAGAAAATCGTGAGTAATTGTCAGTAATAACTAAACAGTACCAACTACCACCAATACTCCTTTTGTTGATTAGTCCGAAGAGGTCCATATGCAACAAATCGAATGTGGCAGCGATGGAGTTTTGAGTCTTGGACTTGTGTGCCTTCTTGTGTTGTTTTCCTTTCTTGCACGGTAGACACTTATCCTCGAACTGAAAACTCTTCATAGGAACACCTTGCACCAATCCATTTTTCGTAATGTACTTCATCTTTTTCAGGTGCAAATGTGTCATGCGTCTGTGCCATAAAACCGACTCAGTCTCTAAAGCTTTAGTTAACAGACAAATTGGTCCCATCGAAGATTTCGGCTTGTTCATGTCGAGCATGTACAGGTCATTCTTCCTTGGAGCCCTCATCAGTATCCACTCTTCAGGTACTTGGAACCCCGGTTTCAGCACTAACGCCTCAGTATCAGTGTACAGTACTGAGTTCTTCTTATCACAGATTTGAGATACACTAATGAGATTGTGAACCAGTTTATCAACGTGATAAACTTGATCCAGTTTGATAGTCCCATTAGTGACCACTCCAGTACCGGTGATATTTCCTCCTTTATTGCCAGCGAATGATACAAATCCCCGATTCCCTCCCTTGAAGACTGCGAGTAGACTTCTTTCCCCTGTCATGTGCCTGGAGCAACCACTATCGACGAAACATTTGTTGTTTGGACCTGTAGTTATCTCCTGAACATGAAAGAAAATAGGTTAGTTATCACGGGGAACCCAAGCCATAACTGACTTGGTAATACCATTCTTGTCCACATACTTAAACTCTTTCAAATACCCATCTCTCCTTTCAGGTGACTTGGGTTTTTTAATTGGAGTATGTTGTGGTGCAGAGTGATTGAAGTTCACTCTCGGCCTATATGTAGGCATTTGCTGTGGAGCTCTTGAATAATATTGATTATAATGCATTTCTGACTGATATCCCTGAGCTCTTACAGGAGTGTGTGACCTAACCGGAGTGTAGGCTCTGCTAGGTGTAGTACTCCAATAATTCTGTTGTGGTCCTGACCTAGATTGATTAATGACTCTATTTGGTGAATTAGTCTTAATCACTTCTTTTGGTCGACCTGACACCGGCATTTGTTTCACAGCAGATTTTGGTGCATCTTGCACAGTTTTCTCGGTATTCTGAGAACTACTAGTGCTTGCAACACTTGTAGACGACTTAGGTTGTTCTGGCTTTCCCGTCTTAGGTGTAGTATCTATTTTCCTATGCGGACAGCTAGAAGCAACAAGCCCCCTTTCGTGACATTTAATGCAAGACATTTTATCAATTGACTTTTTGTGTGTGCCCTTTGATTTAGTTGTCTCACTAGTGTCTGGCTCTCTTGGTTCAACTATAGCAAGAGGTTCATCATCCTGATCATTAAAGTCAATTTTGTGTTGTCCTATAGGTTTATCACTAGAGGATGGAACAAATTTAACTTTCTTAATCTTGATATTATTAGCAGTCACCTTAGATTCATTTTCCTTTGTACTCGCAGACACTGGTTCCGGTATTTCCTCTGATTCAACTGATTTCTCAGTTTTCTCCTGAGGTTGAGGGACATAGTTATCGTTGAAAGGTGGAGGACTCTCATGATATCCTAGACCTACAGGCTTCTTAGACTGACGCTGTGCATCTAAGATTTTCCCTAGGTTAAGAGATGAGTTCCTAAACTTTTCAAGTTTACTATTGGCCTCAGCTACCTTTACCTTAGACTCGGCTAGCTCTACGTCTTTGGATTTTAGCTCCTTGGTTAATGCCTCAACATGTTCATACATTAGTTCTAACCTAACACACTGTTCGCTCAGTTTATCCTTTAGAACTACAACATCCTGTGCATCAGCCTTAAGCTTATCCCTTAGATTTTGCTTTATGTCTACTAGGCTAGCATTATCTGATTTTAACAATTCATTTTGAGCAGATATGGTTTGATGTGAATCTAGTACTAAATTTAACCTATCGTTAGATGTAGCACATAAAACACATAAATCATGGAAAAGAGAAAAGTGTAGAGTTACCTTGGCATGATAGATTCTACGTTGGCCATCTGTGCGGCAAACTCCAGAATTGTTTGATCAGCTGACTTCTCTACCCACATCCGACTGCTTTCATTCTGACTGTTGTACCCTGTGATTTCCTCTGCCCCTTCACTTCCAGTCTCAGTCACTTCAGCCATAAAGGCTCTAGCATTCGATTCTGGATGTGTACTCCAGTCATAAGTTCCATCTAGCTGTCTGTTTAAGGTAACATTGGATAACAGACCAGCTATATTCGCTTGACTGGTTGAACTACTCGGTAGATATCACCCTTGCGATTGATTCTGATACTGTCCTTGTGGATTCTGATACTGTCCCTGGTAGTTCTCTACTTTCGGTCGCTGACACTCTCTAGCGAAGTGTCCTAACCCCTGACAGTTGTAACATTTAACCTTGGACTTATCAAATCCAATCTTATTGTTACTAACATTCAGATTCCTTCCCATTCTTTTGATGAACCGTTTAACTCTCTGAGTTACCATGGCCAATTGCCATTGCAGATCCATCTCTTCCAGATCATCAGGATCTACCTGATCGTAATCCTCATCCCAAAGTGCAGGATCGTTGATTTTGCCCTGAACGCAATTGCCGTAAGCGGCCACAAAGGAAGCCAACAGATTCAGATGGTCTTCCGCAGATTTTGCGCTCATAGGCATCTTTGAATACCCTTAAGATGTAGATGCCGGGGTAGCCTGAGACTGCTTTTCTTCTGGTCGAGAAAACCCCAAGAAAGCTCTATTCATTGAGTCTTCTGTTTCAGCCGGTGACGATGTTTCTCCCGAGAAGAATGTTGTAGCGGTCTTCACTTCAGCTGCCACTGAAGGTTTTGATTTCCCAAAATACATAGTCGGATCTTGAACTTGATCATAATCCGTTTCCTTCTTTAGCAGCTCAAAGTGATATGCCCTCAGCGTTCCGATAACCTTATCTAGAGTCAGAGTATAGAATTTGTCTTCATCATGCTTTATTAAGGCCACATACATCTCCCATTTGGCCGGTAAAGCATCCAGAATCTTGTTAATCTTTTCCGTATCACTATACTCCACGTCATGGCTATCTAACTCAGTTAGCAAATGGTAGAAGCGAGTAATAGTCTCATCCAGCTTTTCGTTCTTCAAGGCTTTGAAGATCGCGAACTGCTGCTTGAGCATTTCCATTCGATTCTTTCGTACCCTCGGGTTACCATCACACCTTTTCTCTAACGCGTCCCACAGCTCTTTTGCTGTCTTCTGATTACGGAAGGTGTGTAAAATCTCCTGCGGTAACGCCATTCGAATGATAGCTATTGCACGGTTTTCAGCTTCATACACCTTTTTATCGTCATCCTTCATTTTTGAATAAGGCACAACCTTTTGTCGTCCTTCAACTTCAGCTGTAGGTGGAATGTACCCTTCATCGATACAAAGCCACATGCGCATATCATTAAACCTCGTGAAGTCGGCAAACCTATCCTTCCACCACTAATAGTCTTCAATTTTCATTAACTTCGGTGGTGAATTCGCCTTGCCAACCTCATGATCCATCTCCATAAATCTCTGCAGACTTGACATTGTTTCAAATATATTTGAATTCAAACTTAATTAATTTAATTCGAAACTAATTTAAATTAATTCTTTCGAATTTAGGTAAATTCGAATCTAATTAAACTTAAACCTGTTTGTAGTTAAATTCGAATATAAGTTTTAAATTCAGCTAAACTTGAAATTAATGACAAAGTCGAAGGATCACTAATCTCGAAACCCCACTAAATTCGAAGGTCCACTTAAAGTCGAATCCCCACTAAAGTCGGAAAAAACCCAACTAAAGTCGAAAGTCCAAATTCGATTTTAGTGTAAACTCGAAATCCAAGCAAATTCGAATTGGCCAAATTCGAATCAAACTTTAAGGAAACTCGAAAGGAGCGTATTTTGGTCAAACTCGAAATTGTAGAAAACCCTAATATCTCCTTACTAAACTCGAGCGCCGCAAATTCGAAAACTGCTAATACTTCGAGTTTTTCAGATTAAATCAATATTTTTACAAGTAAAAATACTGATTTTGTTCAAAACCTTGAACTACAACAATTTGTTAAGCTTGAAAACCTCGAAAATCGTGATATTAACCGTCCAAAACGTCAAGAAACCTAGGATGTATGCTTATGAACACGAAGAACACTAAGAACACCCCGTAGGCTCTGATACCACTTGTAAGGTCTTGAACTCACTGATCTATCTAGACGTGACACACACCAACGAGTGCGGAATCCTCGATAGCGGCTTGACGGTAAGATCACACTCACGGAACACGGAGACTACCACAGCGTTGTACGAACGACTACGAACGAACCTACGCGATGATTCTCTCCGAAAACATTCACTGACTGCTGATAAACTCGAGATCGCCTTTGCTTAATTACTCTCCAGAATTCTGCAAAAGTCTCATAATTATTCGAGCTAATCCCTAATTATAGTGGCCATTTCGAGTTTGTCTTAGGACAAACTCGAACCAGGCCCACGGCCCATTCAAATTTGTCCACCTGACAAATTCGAGATTGCCTTAAGAGCAAATTCGAATGTATACTAAATTCGAATTTGTCTTATGTGATAAATTCGAATTTACTCTAAATTCGAATTTCACATTAAAACTTTCTATTTGAACTTATGCTTTAACTTATGTTTGAATTTATCTTTGAACTTTATGTTTGAACTTCATGTAATACGTTACATCAAGTTCAAACATACAATCAATTAATATCAAACACATATAAACACATATATCAAATACTAGTCAATATTCAACATTACTTAAGTTGACTTACACAAAATGCCAACTATACTTAGACTGCAATCGTCACACAAGGTGTACCAACAATTGCACTTCTAGAATGTGTGTGTATATGTATATGTACATATACATGTATATGTACATACATATACATATACATATACTTATACATACATATATGTGTGTATATATATATACATATATATAAACACACACACACACTTCAAAAATCTGAATAAGATACGTGGATGAATATATATGTATATATATGTATATACATATACATACATACATATATGTGTGTGTGTGTGTGTGTGTATATATATACACACACTTCAAAAATCTGAATAAGAGACATGGAAGAATCGAAACCAAAATAAGAGACGTGGAAGAATCGAATACCGAACCAATTAATTTTATATGGTACCGGTTCGGTATATATATGGTACCGAAACCGAAATAAGAGATTCGGAATAAATATGGTACCGAAACTGTGAGTACCGAAAACCGAGTTTTAAGTAATTCAAAACCTGAGTACTAGACCGAATATATTAATTCGGTATCGGTCAGTACCGGTCCCGGTTCGGTACCGGGCCGGGTTCGGGAAATCGGCTCCGTCGCTTACCCCTGATTCAAATGTAACATGAAAACCCGAAACTCAATCTATTTTGTATACGATGTCATATAAATATAATGAACACATTATACTACATTTGTATTATTTTTTGGATACTAACTTACAACAATATTTGCATTGTTTATTTATTTGATAAATAGATATAGAGTTAATTGCATAGATGGTTCTTTAACTATCCCCAAATTGCAGTTATCGTCCTTTTTTCGGAAATGTTGCAATTTGGGTGTTTTATGTACCTAAAAGTTGCAATTAAGGTCCTTTCTAACAGAATCCGTTAAATGTCTCTGTTAAGTCAAGGGCATTTTCGTCTTTTAAAGAATAAAGGACCTTTTTTGCAATTTTTTCTTATTACTTGCTTCTTTTTTATTATTATTATTATTATTATTATTATTATTATTATTATTATTATTATTATTATTATTATTATTATTATTATTATTATTATTATTATTATTATTGTTGTTGTTGTTGTTGTTGTTGTTGTTATTTTTGTTGTTGTTGTTGTTGTTATTATTATTATTATTATTATTATTATTATTATTATTATTATTATTATTATTATTATTATTATTATTATTATTATTATTATTATTATTATTATTTAACCTACTTAATACTAAAATTAAAGCATATGCAGTGTTGACTTCTAAAATTAAATTGTAATTTTCATCTCATGATCTCTTCCAAAAGCCATAGCCATCTCTTCCTCTTACGACCTCATAACCCTTGAACCATCTTCATCTCCCACCACCATACCCCTACTCTTCCACCACCAACCACCACCACGACCCCGCATCACTAACGGTGGTGGTGCAAGTTGTTGAAAGCCACGCCGATTAACGTGTTGGAACTCTGGTGGCTCGATAACCCCATATCAGGGCGTAGCAGGCCTACGTGGGATCACCATCAAACCCTTTTCATCGTGATTCGTCGCCCATCCATGGTCGTACAACTGGACAATCGTCTTTTGAGAGACTTTGTTTTTGCAACCGGGACACTGGGGGTTTTCTTTTAATTGTGCAGATCTAGTTTTGCCAACAAGGACACTGGTGTGGATATCGTGTGCAGATCTAGTTTTACAGATATAATTCTGTGGGTTAGTTAATGTAGAATTGTATACTGGGTTTTGATTTACCCATGATGAAAGAAGGCAAGAAACTCATGGATGATTTCTGGGTTTCATATGGATTTGATAAGGAAAATTACTAAAGAAAGATAATATAAAATACAAAATTTGACAATAAAGGTAGTGTAAAAATATTTTTGTCAAGAAATGTAACATAAAATTCTATTTTGGCCGAGAAAGAACACGAAATTTAAATTTTAGGCCAAGAAAGATAATCAAATATTATTCACTTATCAAAAAAGGGAGCATAAAATAAACAATTTACCTTCTTAATTTGTCATCAATACCCTTTTTTGTCAAATTTGAATTTTATGTTATCTTTCTTGCCCTAAAAAAATTTACATTACCTTTATTGGCAATTTTTGAATTTTATATTACCTTTTTGGTAATTTGCCCATTTAATAATAATAATAAAAGAAGCAAGTAATAAGAAAAGAATTGCAAAAAAAGGTCATTTATTCTTAAATAGACGATGCCCTTGACTTAACAGAGACATTTAACGGATATCGTTAGAAAGGACCTTAATTGCAACTTTTAGGTACATAAAACACCCAAATTGCAACGTTTTTGAAAAAAGGACGATAACTACAATTTGGGATAGTTAAAGGACCATCTATGCAATTAACTCATAAATATATAATATTATAAATAATTATGATCTAACTATGGATAATTAGTTTTTTATTAATTTAATATATAAAAAAGTATCCATTTATATTATGGATAACTACATATGATTTAATTATGCAATTAAGGGATAGAATTTTGGTTTAAATACATTGTTGTAGAATTCACAATGCGGTAGTCGGCCAGCCAATTGGAGACTAGTGAGTAGTCGGCTTAGGTTGGGAGAGTCAGATTGAAACTTTTTATACGTAAATTTTAGAATTATGCATACAACATATTTAAATACTCAAGCATGAATATAATTAATCATAACATCCAAAAATATGTTTTATAAGATAGCCATAATTAGGGGTGAGCTCGTGATATGTGCATATTTATACATATTTCTCATATCATTTTCCTTGCATATTGCGCGGTTTTCAAACCGAAATGCATAAAAAAATACTGATTTTATTAATATTTGTGTTTCGCAGGTCAGAAGCCGTTAAATCAACATGGGAACAAAAAATCGAGGCTAAAGTAACGAGATTATATGATCCAACCATCTTCCATGATCGAAAGCAAAATTTGGCGAAAAGTGATTCCACGCGCCCGCTTAGAACTCTCCACGCAGCCGCCTGGCTAAGTCTAGTCAGAGCATCCCACGCACCCGCGTAGGACATCCCACGCACCCGCGTGTCCACCTTCAGTCGGAGCAAGCCACGCACCTGCGCGACTTATCACACGCACCCGCGTGGAGGTTGAGTCAGCTAGGTCCAGTGAAAGCGTCTACGCGCCCGCATAGGACATCCCACACACCCGCGTGGCCATGTCCAGGCATAGCAAGCCACGCACCCGCGTGACTTACCCTACGCACCCGCGTGCGAGGCCCAGCCCACCAGAATTCGTTTTTAAAACCCAATTTTGCAACAGGCAGAGGAGAATCAATTTTGGGGTCAATAGCAGCGATTTTCAGAGTCATTTACTTTCGTTTTTCTTCGTTTTTTACGTAGTTAATCATAGATTTGCCTAGGGTTTCGATTTCTTGAAGATTAAAGCATTCGGTTCAACTTTGGAGTACGATTTCTTCATAGATAGCTACGGTTTTGGTACATTCGTTCCTTAATCTTTTAATTTTGTAATGTTTAATATTTTATTGGGTTTAATTTCGGTTTTTAGTATGATTAGTAAGTAGTTTTCTTGTTCACCCGGTTGGGATAACGATTTATGTGTATTAGTTGGTATAATATTGGATTGATTGATGGGTTTTGGTTTATATTTGTTGGATTCTTGATTATTTCATGTTTTCTTGTTAAAAATCAGATTTTTATTTGTGTTAATTAAATCTTCATTTTTATAAAGAAAGATTCTTTAAACGAAAATTTAATAGTTGATTATCTCTTCTAGGCATTGTATTGCGATAATGATTTGATAATTAATTGTTAAACTAGAATTCTATGCGTTTATTAATTCTTATGCATTGTGTTGCGATAATAGGGTTGATAAATCGTAAAGTTTGATTTTTTAAGTAACGAAGTTAATTTGTTGGATTTCGGTATTAATCGATTATCTTTAGGCATAATGTTGCTATTATAAGATTTATTGGTTAATATTGGAGTTTTAATGAGTTGCTTTGTTTTCATCACACGGTTACGAAGATAAAATATTTTAACTTGAAGTAATTAATTAATCGATAAATTAAACCAAAATCCGGGCTTAATTGAATTTATAATTGGTTATCAACCGATTTGTTTTTAGTCAGTCAATTCAATCCATCGCCAATTAATCGTAGTTTTCTTTATCTTTACTAAAGTTAGTTCTGATTATTCTGCTTATGTTAGTTTGTTTCATATAATTTAGTCGTCGTTACTTGCTTGCTTTAGTTATTTAGTTTAATTAGTGTTTGTCGGTATAAGTTTTTATTTAAAATTAAAAAGCCAAAAAAAAAATTAGTTTAACTTTTTAATCTTGTGTTACTTAGTTTGCTTTAGTTATTCTGTTAATTAATTTTTAATAATTGCACTTAGTTGTTAATTTCCTCAAAAAGTCCGAAATAGGTAAATATTGGTTTAGGTTGTAGTATTGGAGTCTCCATTCTTTATTCCGTTCCCTGAGTTTGATAAATCCTGGGTGATTCTTAAAGCTATATTGCACACGATTGGTACACTGCCAATTGTGTAATTTATACTTTGGGTTCATTTAGACATTAAAACCTGAGGTGTGTTTTGCACGTGCCAAGTTTTTGGCGCCGTTGCCGGAGAACGGTGTGAGCTTTAAGAAACAACCAACACTGGTAGTTTAGTTGACCCTTTTTAGGGGCAATCCCCCTGAAAAGTTAAATTTTCTGTCTGTCTTCATTTTCTTTAAAGGGTGTTCGGTGTATGAGTCGTCGTAATCCTAATATCGTTAGCCCATACTCTGAACCTGAGCGAGCATTCCGTATCCGTCTTCGTGAACAATCGCACCCTATAGTTGAGGGACTCTCTAGTTTATCTGATTCTACTGACCATAATGTTCCTCACCCGGTGGAGGAAGGTCACGTAGACATTTGTGTTCAGTTACCTCCTATTTCTAGTCCTTCACCTTCTTCACCATCTTCATCTTCTGATTCTTCGTCTTCTTTTGAGTCTTCATCTTTCATAATGGGAGACTGGAGGACAATGCTTGAGCTTAACCAACCGGTCACCGATGACTCGGAAGGTGCGATAGTTATTCCTGGATTCAATGCCGTTAATTTTGAGTTAAAGTCGAGTCTGATCGCTTTATTCAGAATAACACACAGTTCTGCGTTCTATCCTCTGAGGATCCATATTCCAACCTGAAGAAATTCAGGAAAGCATGTGGTGGGTATAAAGCAAATCAAGTTCCGAGGGAAGTAATTCGACGGATGCTTTTTCCTTACTCTATTTCAGGTAGTGCCATGATGTGGTATGAGTCCCTTCCCTCGAACTCGATTCGTACTTGGGACGATATGGAATCAAAATTTCTCCTCAAGTTCTGCCCTCCTTCTCGGACTACTAAGCTTATGAGTGACATTCTCTCATTTAAGCAAAAACCTGATGAGTCTTTGTATCATGCATGGGAGAGATATAAGGAGTCCATCATGAAATGCCTAAATCATAACATGACACTTAATCACCGTGTCAAGGTCTTCTATGAGAATGTTCACCCAATGTATCACTCTTTAATTGACTCAGCTTGTAATGGGTCAGTGTATAAGAGGACACCAGAAGAGCCTTTTGACATAATCGATGACCTGGTTTCAAGCCAAACTCAGACACTGAGTGAATATTTTGGGTGGGGAGCTTCTGATTCAAAGCTAGCAGCTGCTATAGCGGCCCTCAGAGCTAAGATTGATCTCCTTACGCAGACTAGTCAGCCACAGTCATCTTCAGTTGCGATACACGGAGTACAACAAGGGTGTGAGCACTGTGGTGGACCACATTCAGGCTATGAGTGCCAAGCTAGTTTTCCAAACCCAAATCCGGAGCAGGTATATTACTCGTCTGGAGATTATGGTGGCGGCATGGCTAGATAGGCCCAACCTACTCCGAATTTTTCTCGAGCTCAGAACCAACCACCTCCTGGTTTCGTTCATCCTCGTCCTCAGGTGATGCAGAGACCCCAATTTAACCCTCACCAAAGGGTATAACCAGGGATATCATCGAGAACAATCTTCTTCCTTCTTTCAGTTTAATTCTAATCCCAATCAGTTCCATAATGTCCACTTCCCTAATCAGAATCATCAATCTCAACCCGTGCAACCTGCAAAGTCAAACCTCAAGAAGATGATGGTGAAGTTTATCGCTAATCAAGAGGCGTTGTCTAGAAATCAGCAAGCAGCTATTCAGGCCCTTGAAACACAAGTGGGACAGCTAGCACAATCGAGGAATGTTAGGAATGCTGGTGAACTTCCTAGCAACAGTGAGCCCAATCCAAGAGGTAATATGAAAGACAAGGGTCATGCTCAAGTCAATGCCATTACTGTGCATGATGATGAGCACCCCGAGGATGTTCCTTCTTCTACTTTGTCCTCATTTCCCCTGTTAGAGAAGGAACTGAAGGCTTTAATGGACGAGATGCATCTGAACGCTTCAGGAAGTACCGCATATGTCGCCAATCCTTCATACATCCAAGTTAAGGCCAACCCTGGTAGTTTCACTATCCCATGTTCTGTAAAGGGGGCTGTATTCAGCAATGCTTTAGCCGATCTAGGCTCTAGCATTAATATTATTGCTCATGATATTTTCCAACAGCTTGATTTGGGACCGCTTAAGCCTTCTTTGGTAGCCGTGCAGCTAGCAGATAGTTCCTTGAGACAGCCTGTAGGGATATGTGAGGGAGTTAGATTAAAGGTTGATAGATTTGAGTTTGTTGTTGATTTAGTGGTGCTAGACATGGATAGCTCGAGTGGAAACCCCCTCATTTTTGGTAGACCCTTTCTTACATCTGCTAGAGCATTGATAGATGTCCTGTCTATGGAGTTGACCATTAAAGTGAGAGATGAAGAGATTACATTCCGTATGGCGAAAGCTAATCCATTATATCCATTTCTGCCTGAGTCACTTTTCTCCATGTCTACTTATGGCCATGTGTTGAATTAGACCATATGCAGGTTGTTCATGCTACAATTGAGTTTGATGTTGATAGAGATTTGCGGGAGATTGCTTTCTTTCTTGGAGTAGATTGGCAGATACATATTGATGTGACTGATATTCTGACCGATGAGGATATTTTTGCTTTGTTTGAATCACCATCTACTCCTTTTGATACTGATCATGATAAGCTTGATATTCTTAAATCTGATTAGGTTATTGTTTCCATTAGACAGGTACCTTCAAGCTCGGTCAAGAACAAAGGGAATTCAAAGAAGCCAAGACAGCGGCAGAAGAAGGTAGAGAAGATCATAGAAAAACCAACTTGTCAATTTTCAAAGTTTTATTTTGATCATGAGGATCCGGTTGGTGAGTACATTTCTTTAGTGGGTATGAAAGGTTTACGAGCTCGTTTCCCAGGTATGTTTTACCAATCTAAGGGTCGTGTGGACGAGTCAAGCTGGAGACTCGTCAAAACAAGCGCTTTCGGGAGGCAACCCGTAGATACTTTCATTTGTATATTAAGTTTTCATTTTATGTTTAGTTTGTTTTGCTTGACGTGTTGAGTTGTTAATTTAAATTTTGATGGTTATATGCTTAATTAAATAGCCCGGGCATTGAGTATGTGTCTTAGGATTGCATGATTGATGCTACTGGTCTAGTTTTGAAAGCATGTTTGCTTGTTCTAATTTCCAGTTTTTTTTATTTTATCTTATTTGTTTTATTTTTTATTGCTTTGTGTGTGGTGTGCTTATTATAATTAGTTTCATAGATGATGTGTTTTTGAGTTCTTATAGTTTGCAGTGTTTCCATGTTTTCTTTGTTTATTTTTGTAGATTTATATTTTGGTATTTATGTTCTAGTCCTTGCATGTTCATGGTGTCACGCATTATGCTTTATTTATAAAAAATGGGTGTCGTTGTCTTGAGAATATTTTGGTGTGCTGGTGTGTCATATAATCACGTATGTTTGAAATGAGTGTGGGGCAGTGTATCTGATGTCAAATAGTTTGATATGAGTGTGAGTGATGTGTCTGATGTGTGTTTAGACAAATTTATGTGTGTTTGAGTGTTATCAGTCTTGGACAGCTGTTGATAGATGTCTTGTCTTGACGGGCCATGGTAGAGATGCTCACTAGCAGTCTGTTCAGCCTCATCATTCAAACATGGTCATGCTTAACCGTAATCACGGGAGTTTTTCTTGTTCCTATTTTCTTATTCCCGTTTGAGTTGCATTGTTTATGATTGTGAGGACACTTTCAAATTTAAGTGTGGGGTGGGAGTTTGAAATTTTGATTTTGAGCTTTGCATGTACTTAAGTAAAAGTCACGACATTTTTGTCTAAAATTGGGTCGATTTTCAAAACATTTCTCAATATTTTTGCGCGTTAGACTCTTTTGTAGTATTGTTCTATTTACTATGCATGCGAATCTAGATAAGTGGCATTGAGACTTTTTATGGCAACGAGATGTTCGATTTGCGTGTCACTCTTTCATGGCCAAAATTACATGTTTTAAGCACAATCTAACCCTTTACATTCATTTCGTGAGGAGTTGAGCTTGCATGGCATTCAATTTTGATGCTCATGATTTGTTTCTGTGTAGTATTGCCGGTGTCATTTATTCTAAGGTAGAACTTGTTTTTGAATGTGCATCAAGATCACACTTTTGAGAATTTAGCACACATATAAAGGCAAAGTTAGGATACCCCGTTTCCCTCATGATACTCCCTTGCCCACGTTATCTCCCTAGATTGCCCCCATTTGAGCCTTAGCCTTTCGTTTCGGTGACAAAACACATCATTAGCCAGATTTTCCCTTGTGTCTATCGATTGACCCGAATGTGGACCGAGACTTAGTAGTAGGATTTAAGGACTTGTAGCCGCCATAGTTTTCCCTGTTAGGCCAAATATAGAGCTTTATTGATTATTCTTTGTATTTAGAAAACATTCGAGCCTTGTGTAATCCTTTTGCTTTCGTTTTCTTTCCGGTTTTTCTAGTATTGTACCCGGGCGATGCTAGTTAGTCGAGATAGTTCTTTTTTAGCAGGCTGTCATAAAAGCTTGATGTTTGAAGGAATCAAAGAGAGTTCAGTGTTGTTGAAAAAAAAAAGAAAAAAATAAATAAATAAATAAAAAGAGTGAAGAAACGGGTAAATACAAGGATGAAAGAGAGAAAGAGAGAAAAAGAAATAATCTAGAAGTTCTCTTCCCTTTGCATCGCCCTTGAGAGCTATAGTATAAGTCAATATGCTGAGTCTTCAGGATAATTATTTTCAGTGTTTGTTATCATGTTTGTCGCTTTAGTTCTAAGGATTGCTGCTACTTCTTTGGTCTCATTCTTTTACGTCTCACTCAGACCAAACATACCCATCACCCGAGCCTAGCCCCGTTACAACCCTTGAAGTCCTTTATCTGCTTTATCTTCAAACATAGGAGACGGAGATGTGATTCTATCTCAAGCTTATGCTGAAGTTTATCTAACACGTCTGGCGTTGAGACGATTTTGTGCAAACACATATGAGCCTATACACATGAGTGTTGAGTGAAAACCACGAGGTGCTAATTCATGCAACAAGGTTAGAAGTGATTGACATTGTCATTCTATTTTTTGCATCTCGTGGTCTCTTTGTTAGCTTAGCTAGGCTTCAAATGCATTGTTTATGGATCTTTAATGCTTAAGAGTCTATATTGTGTTTCTGGAGAGTTATTCTTAAGTTGAGGCCTGGTTGAAAACATTTATGTTGCAGTTTGCTTGGGGACAAGCAAAGCTCAAGTGTGGGGTATTTTGATATGTGCATATTTATACATATTTCTCGTATCATTTTTCTTCCATATTGCGTGGTTTTCAAACCGAAATGCGTAAAAAATATACTGATTTTATTAATATTTGTGTTTCGCATGTCAGAAGCCATTAAATCAACATTGGAACAGATATCGAGGCTAAAGTAACAAGATTATATGATCCAACCATCTTCCATGATCAAAAGCAAAATTTGGCAAAAATTGATTTTACGCGCCCGCTTAGAACTCTCCACGTACCCGCGTGACTAAGTCTAGTCGGAGCATCCCACGCACCCGCGTGTCCACCTTCAGTCGGAGCAAGCCACACACCCACGTGACTTATCATACTTGAGTCAGCTTGGTCCAGTCAAGGCGTATACGCGCCCGCGGCCCGCGTAGGACATCCCACGCACCCGCATGGCCAAGTCCAGGCATAGCAAGCCACGCACCCGCGTGACTTACCCTACGCACCCGCGTGCGAGGCCCAGCCCACCAGAATTTGTTTTTAAAATCCAATTTCGCAACAGGCAGAGGAGAATCGATTTTTGGGACAATAGCAACAATTTTCAGAGTCATTTACTTTCGTTTTTCTTTGTTTTTTACGTAGTTATTCATAGATTTTCCTAGGGTTTCGATTTCTTGAAGATTTAGAGCATTCGGTTCAACTTTGGAGTACGATTTCTTCATAGATTGCTACGGTTTTGGTACATTCGTTCCTTAATCTTTTAATTTTCGTAATGTTTGATATTTTATTGGGTTTAATTTCGGTTTTTAGTATGATTAGTAAGTAGTTTTCTTATTCACCCTCTTTGGATAACGATTTCTATGTATTAGTTGGTATAATATTGGATTGATTGGTGGATTTTGGTTTATATTTGTTGGATTCTTGATTATTTCATGTTTTCTTGTTAAAAATCAAATTTTTATTAATGTGAGTGTATGTGAAATTTCATGATCTTCATAATGTTAATTAAAACATTTTTATGAAAAAAAAATTTTAAAAAGTTTTTTAAAAGTGATACTTTCTAGTGCGCTGCATAATGGGTTGTATTCTCTCGATTTGGGTTCAAATGAGTACCTTTAGTTTTGCGGAGTACCGGAGGTACCTCTCTTAAAATCTTTTGTTTTTGAAAAAATTTTTCATAATCATGTTTAAATTAATAATATAAGACTAATTGCAAAAAATCACACATAAACACACACTAGAACTATGTGAAGCGTGTGTGTTCACATGAACTGTACTGTTGTGAACGTGTATTCACAACTAAGCATGTTCACATGAATTTTTTCACGTTCACATGACTTTTAAGATGATAGAAAGTGTAAATGTATATAATTTTTTACGAGTAGCCTTATATAATTTGTATCTAAATGAATATGAAAAAAATTCCGTCGGAGCAAGTTCAAATCTGAAACCCGTGTGTTCACTACTCACGGTACTCTGTATTTTTTAGGTACTCATACGACATATTCTATATATATGTATAACAAAAAAATAATTGTGTGAAATATATATATCCATAGCTTTGTAAAATCGAATTTTGGACATTGTACTTTCTATAATAAAAAAAATATATATTATAATAATCACCGCTAAAACAGTGAAGCTTGGAAATGGAAACGTTTTGTTTAATTCACACGGTCACCGACAACGACGTCATCAAACAAACTTCAAATTACAAACCCAGTTTGAAATTTAATGCATGCAATTTCAATGCACTTTACGTAGCCAATTATTTGCTTTTGAGTTTTTGATGATTAATAACTAGTAAAGAAATGACCCGAGCGTTGAGACGGCGAAGTTCACTGCAAGAAAAATCACAAAATCCAAGGAGCCTTTTTGTGGCGACATGCGTCATCGTAAAAAGGTCATTAGAAAACAAAAATAAGTTGTGTTTTGATTAAGGTCGGTCAAAAATAGGAAAATCTTTTTTTTGGTGACATGTTTCATCGCAGATGGTCAATATAAGATATTTTAACTTTTTTATGACACGAAAATTATAACATTTACGGTGAAACGGCGGTCTTTTTTTTCTGTTTTTCGGCTATGACATTTTTGGGAATCAGCAACGACATGTCGCCGCGAAAGATCCACAGTGACGACACCATATCATCACAAAATGGCTAGCCTTAATTTACCATAGCAGCGCCGTTTTCACGATTTCACCTTCTCTCATTTTTGCAATTTGTTGTACTTTAACTTATTAAGCAAAGCCGACTCCAGTCTATTCAGAATAGGGTAAGAAAGCGACTTGCCGCCCAGGGCCGTTCCTATCATTTTTAGGGCCCGGGGCAAAAACTTAAAATGGGTTCTCTCTTTTTATATATATAAAATAAGAAAAACCATAAAAAAAAAACTTACAATTTTGCTATAATGTGTGGAAACCCTTGAGGGTGTATTGCATTCAACTCACAGAATATAAAGAGTACATATTTACATAATAGACCCCTACACTATACATTATAAATCATTATTTAACACACTCCCCTCAGTCGGAGCTGGAGGAGGACGAATGCTAAGACTGAACTTAAAATTTAAAAACAACTGTGTAGGAATACCTTTAGTAAATATATCGGCTAACTGTTGAGAGGATGGCACATGCGACACACGCACTTGCCCCAAAGCAATACGTTCTCTTACAAAGTGTAAGTCAATTTCCACATATTTGGTATGTTGATGCTGTACTGGGTTATTAGCTAAATACATGGCACTTATATTATCACAAAAAACAACTGTGGCACGTGAAAGAGGTAGATGTAACTCAACCAAAAGATTACGAAGCCAGGCAGATTCGACAACAACATTAGCAATACCACGATATTCAGCTTCCGCACTAGAATGGGACACAACATGTTGGCGTTTAGAGGACCAAGAAAAACAAGATTGTCACCCAGGAAGATGCAGAACCCAGAGGTGGACTGGCGTGTTTCAGGACAGCCGGCCCAATCAGCATCTGTGTAACAGACCAAACGATTTATAGAACATGGGCGGAGAAAAAGACCATGAGATAAGGTACCCTTCACATAATGAAGAATGCGTTTGAGGACATTCAGATGTGGTTGGCGAGGATCATGCATGTACAGACATATTTGTTGTACAGCATAGGAGATTTCCGGACGAGTGATCGTGAGGTACTGCAACGCACCCACAACACTCCGATAGAGAGTCGGATCTTCAACCGGTTTGCCAGAGGAGGGTAGTTTAGACTTTGTGTCAGCTGGTGATGAGCAAGGATGACAAGTGTCCATGCCAGCACGTGAGATGATTTCTTAGGCAAAAACGGATTGAGGCAGGAAAAGGCCCGAAGAAGAGCGTATAGCGGAGACCCCAAGAAAGAAGGAGAGAGCGCCAAGGTCAGTCATTTTGAACTCTGATGAGAGACGAGAGATGATATGGTTGACCAGAGATTGGGAGGAAGCTGTCAGAATGATATCATCTACATATAATAATAGATAGATGATATCACGGCCGTGATGATAAACAAAGAGAGAGCTGTCAGATTTGCTTGAATGGAAACCGAGAGAAGTAATGAAGACAGCGAAGCGATGAAACCAAGCACGGGGAGCCTGTTTGAGACCGTAGAGGGCTTTTCGTAGGCGACATACATGCTGTGGGAAGGAATGATGAACATAGCCAGGCGGTTGTTTCATATAAACTTCCTCTGATAATTCGCCATTGAGAAAAGCGTTTTTAACATCAAGTTGATAAATCGGCCAGTTGAGGGAGATGGCAATGCTTAGGACCATCCTGACAGTAACAGGTTTGACAACATGGCTGAATGTTTCGTCGTAGTCAAAACCAGGCATTTGAGAGAAACCTTGAGCCACCAGACGACCCTTGTAACGCTCAAGACGACCCTGACTATCGAACTTATGGCGATATAACCAACGACAGCCAACAATGTTGACTTTTGATGGAGAGGGAACAAGATCCCACGTGTGATTGGAGAGAAGGGCAGACATTTCATCGTCCATGGCTGCCTTCCAATTTGGATCACGGATCGCCTAAGTAGAAGATTTGGGAATTGGGGAAAGAGAATCAACTACTGAAAGATTGAAGATGTGACGAGGTTTGAGACTGCCAGTACGCGATCAAGTCGTCATGGGATGTTTGGAGGTGGGGGCCGGAGGAGGGGAGGAAGTGGTGGCTACAGGAGCAGGTTGCACAGAGGTACTGCGCGGAGAGTGAGGAACATCAGACGATTAAGGTCAGTCATCATCTGTAGGGGCATCACCATTTGGGATGAGCAAATCACTCGAGGTAGATGAAGTAGTAGAAGGAGCAGAGGGAGTGGTGGATGAGGATGCAGTGTGTTCATTTGTCATCAGAGTGGGTGTGGTGACATCATCAATGAACACATCATACTCAGAGGGATAGGGTGGGACATTAAACGATGCATAGGGAAAATGATCTTCATCAAAAATCACATGGTGAGAGATAAGAATACGATGAGTGACGAGATCATAGCATCGATGACCCCGATGACAAGGGGAAGGACCGAGGTATACACAAGCAGTGGAGCGAGGGGAGAGTTTGTTTGGGGCCGTAGAAGATAGATTTGGATAGCAGAGGCACCCAAAAACACGTAAGTGTGTGAAATCCGGGAAAGTGTCGTATAAGATCTCACAGGGGCTTTTAGAAGCCAGAGTGGTAGTAGGAAGAATGTTCAGAAGATGAACAGACATGTTGAGTGCTTCAACCCAGAATTTAGGTGGAAGGGAGGCTTGAAACAGAAGCGTGCGTACCACATTGTTGATTGTGCGAATGGCGCATTCAGCTTTGCCATTTTGTTGTGAAGTGTAAGGACATGAGAAGCGAACTTTAATGCCATGTTTTTGAAAAAGTTCAAGTAATTTGGTGTTATTAAATTCACGTCCGTTGTCACACTGAAAAGATTGTATATCGGTTTTAAACTGATTTACAACATAGGCACGAAAATAGTAAACACTTGAAACACATCAGATTTAACACGCAAAGGGAACACCCATAAGAAATGAGAATAATCATCCAAAAAAAGTATATAATATTTAAAACCACTCAAACTTGATACAGGAGATGTCCACAAGTCAGAATGAACCAGTTCAAAAATCCGTGAAGTCTTCGTTATAGACTTTGAAAAAGACAAACGACAATGTTTACCTAGTTGACAGGCATGACACGTAGGTAACAGTGCATTAGAACAAGAAATAAATATACGAGACCGTAAAAAATTAAAGGTAGTAGTGCCCGGATGACCATTTTGACTTACCACAAGGTTTAAGAGAAAGTAGGTTACCTTGGTTGAATGACATGTGGGAGCCTGCGCAAGTGTCCATGTAGTAGATGTTATCCGGATTCTGTTGAGGCTGCTGAACAGACATCGAGCTGAAGAGAGATGCTAGATCTGTTAACTGAGGCGGAGCTGCATGAGCAGGAGAGACTGAAGGAGGCGCATCGTATAATGCAGATGGACTGTGAGACCCGATATGATTTGGTGTGGAAGACACCTGCTGTCGATAGTGACCTCCATGCTGAGAGGCCTGAGATTGCTGATGTAATGCATTCCGAAGGAGTTGAAGAAGTTGATTGTTGAAGGCCGGTGGAGCACTGGAATGACCTGCATCACGAGAAGTACCTGTAAAAGAAGCAGTGCTGTTAAATGAACACCCCCCCCCCCCCCCGTATTATCCTTAGATGCAACACGACCTGTGTTTCTGTTTCCACGATTATTTTTATTTTTCCCTTTTCCATTATTATTAGTGTCAGACGAGGAGTATAGGGCAGAGCTAAGGGAAGGTTGAGGTTCAAGGGTAGGCTCAGGTTGATCTTCTCGGGATTCATGTAACAATAACATGTTCTTGGCTTCAAGAAAGGAGGGAAAATGTTTAGTATGGGTGATGACATCAATTAAGCTTTGATAGGATGAAGGTAAATGTTGTAGTATTTGCAATACAAGATCCTGATCAGTGATTTTGGTGTCAACATCGGCTAGGGAATCAGCAATATCTTTTAGTGTGTGACAGTAATCGGTAATGGAAAGAGCACCCTTTTTGGTGTTCCGAAAAAGAGTTTGAAGTTGCAGACTACGAGATAATTTATTATTCAAAAAATGAGCATCAAGGGTCTCCCAAAGATCATGTGCAGTGCAATTGTCTGTGGTGATGATATTAAGTAAATTGGGTTCATAGGTGGAATAAAACCAAGATTTAATGCGAGAATCTATAGCCTCCCAATCCTCATCATCAGGGCTAGTGGGTTTTGATTTTCCATTAATGTGACCCATGACTTTGGCACCTTTGCACACATCAGTAAAAATGCGACACCATAATTTATAGCGTGAACCATCAGTTGTTAATTTGAAATTAAACTGGGGATAAATATTACCAATGGCAAAAACTAGTTGGGAGGCTGTGGGATTTGGTGTGGTTTGTGAAGGATGTCCTGTCATAACTAATAATAATAGTTGCGAGAAAAAATAAAAATTAACAAGAAAATTAAAACAAGAACGTGCTCACAAAGGGTTTGAGAGGGAGGCGGCAGCAGAGGCAATGAAACCACTGGAAGCAGCCGGCAAGAAGTAACAGGCGGCGGCGGCAATGAAAAGGGAGTGGAGAGGGAGGCGACGACCGGCAGAAATGGAAGCAGCAGATTGCAGCGGCAAGCAGGGCGACCGGCAGAGGTTTGAGCCGGTAAGCATCAGCGGAGGCGAGGGTTGTGCAGCGCTGTCGACGGCTGAGGCGGCGCAGAGTTGTGGGCGGCGCAAGGTAGCCGGAGCGGCTAGGGTTTTCAGGGCGGCGCAGAGTTGTGGGAGGCGCAAGGTAGTCGGAGCGGCTAGGGTTTTCAGGGCGGCTAGGGTTTTTCAGAGCGGCGCAGGAGAAGGGTTTCAGCCGAAAGGGTTACAGCCGAAAGGGCAAGGGAGGCGGCCGGGAAAGGAGACCGGTCGGTGGTGGTGGTGGGCGGAAGCGTGGCCGCCGGGAAAGGAGGCGGCCGGAGGTTACAGGGCCGGAAAAAATAACCTAATATTGAGAATTAGGGTTAGGCTTGATACCATGCTATAATGTGTGGAAACCCTTGAGGGTGTATTGCATTCAACTCACAGAATATAAATAGTACATATTTACATAAGAGACCCCTACACTATACATTATAAATCATTATTTAACATATTTAATAATGCTTACGTTGCTTCACCGTTTTTAATCTCACTCTTTAAAATATCACAATCTGCCATCAAAATTAGCAATTAGCAAAGTGCAATCAAAATTTAAACAACTAAAAAAGTTTTCAAATGAAAGAAAACACCTTAAGACGAACTCGGAATCAAATGAAAACACTTCTGCTCGACTGCTCTTTGAAGTTTGAAATATGAAGTCTGATACAATTAACCAAAAAAAGATAAATTAGTGCACCAAAATCAAAAGATAAATAAGTAAAAATCAAGATAATTCAATAACACAATACAATTACATATTAAATCAAATGAAACAATACCTTTAACCTATGTCTGAATTCTGATTGTTTATTGAGTTTCTCGGCTTCTCTTTCACAGTTTCACGAAACCACAAATTCACAATAAGAGTAATCACAAATAGTCAATAGACTAATTTCCAGATTTCCAAACTCAAAGTCCTAAACCTGAAATTGAGGATTGAGAATGAGAAATGATTTGTGTCGATTGAGATAAAAAAAATTAAGAATCAATCGAGGATTGAGATAGGAATGGCGACAGAATCACAGAATTAGGAATGCCTTTGGAATTGGAACCGTAATCGACACCTAATCACGAGAACCCGTTGATTTATCATCAATCAAGGATTGTCTCCTCGATTTTCGATTTCTGGTTAGCCGACTTGCCATTTGCGCCCTCTGGAAACTCGCTCCGCCAGTCCGCCTTCCCGATTTCTTCTGTTGGTCACGTATGGGCGTATGGCGTCTGATACTCTGATCGACTGATTCTCTTCCTAACCTAACAGAACTTGGGCCTAGGTATAATGTATAAACAATATTAATTTTTTGGGCCCTTTTGTTTTGTATGGGCCGTGGGCAGTGCCCAGCCCTACCCAAGCCCAGGGTCAGCCCTGTTGCCACCTCAGTCATGAAGGAATACCGCAGAGCCTAAAGAGGGTGTTAGAATGCAGCTAGATAGAGAACTACAATATAAGAGCGATTCTATGGGTTAGAAGGCCGACATGAAGGCTCACATTCCAAATCGATTAAGCTTCATTTTTTTGGATAAAATCTTTAGTTTTGTTTCATTTAACATAAATGTAAGTCTTTTTGCATAAATTTCTTAGCTTTTAAATTAATTATATGTTTTGATATTTTTTGGGTAAACTTGATGCAGCAACAAATGAAGGTCTGGTTGTTGTATGTGTTCGGTCCAATGAACACTTCGGTAGGTCGACATTTGAAGTCCGGGTTGTTGAGGTTAGTTTTTTCATGATTTTTACATATTGTTTAAGTTATTAAATCATTATATAAAACTGTTTTTCAAAATATTATTGTCTTAAATTTGTTATAAAAAATACGATTCTTTTTTATATGATTTTTAGTTGAGAAAATAATTTTAATATGCAATTTGGGATGACAGTGTTGTGTAGGGATGAACTTGGGACTAGTACCATACCGACTCGTCCCGACTCCCGATTTCCAGACTCCTGACTTGGAGGAAATCACAAGACCGAGTACCGTACCAAGTTATGATATTCGGGAACGGTACTAGTACCGTATTCGGTACCGGGAAATCCTAGTCATGTTTGGTACCGTTGTTCAGTATACGACATATAATGCATGACGTACAATGCCAAAAAATTGGTAACAGTTCTTATACCAATTAGTAACAAATTTCATAGTGTTATAGATGTTGAAAATTAAAAATAAAACACTAAAAAACCCCCAAAGAAAAAAAACTTAGCATGTATCAAAGGCAATATGGTAGTGAAATGAATAGCATGTATCAAAGGCAATATGGTAGTGAAATGAATAAGCATGGTAAAAGAAATGAATCAGATAACCAGTACAAACATATCATAAATGATCATTCATGAAATTAAATCAATTACTCACTGTTCTCGCCAATCTGTAACTCGCCAAGCGACTAACCGAATATCAGCTGAAAGCACTACTGAGAGCCACCCGTCTCAATCGAATCACTAGAATCCTGATATAAAAGTATGTTGCCTATTTATTAATATTCTTAAATTTTATAATTTACAATGTCCGATATCCAATTCTATTTATTAATTAAAATTCAGTGACTAAATCGGCGCACTTCGATTTATTAGAATCTTTACGTGTTACAAGTTTATATTTTCAAAAGGTATTTATTTATAATTAAACATATGTAACTATTTATAGGTAATTCAGATAAATACTAAATTCATTCTAACTTAAATATGATGTAGCCCACTTAAGTTAATTAAATATCCAAATTAACTACACAATTGAACTCAATTAACTGTTTAAAAGAAATATTAAAACAAACCAAAACTAACCTTTAAACTCTAATCTATATAATTTTAGCCCAATTTAAAATAAAAGAACAAATCCACTTAAATTAATTAACCAACCCAATTTATTTAATTAGAAAAAAATGAACCCATAAGCAATTAAAGGACAACATAACCAAAGTCCAAATAAAAAAAAAGAATAATAATCATAATAAAAATGACAGCCCAACTTAAAAAAAAAAAAAATTAATAAATAAATAAATAAATAAAACAGAAAAAATAAAATAAAGTAAAGTAAAGTAAATTGAGTGGTTTCTTTTTCTCCTCATCCTAGGCGCACACAAACAGAAAAGAAAAGAGGAGAAGGTAGTGTCGGCCAGCAGGAGAGAGGGGAGCAGGGTCGCCGGTCAAGCAGCTCCCGGTGCCGACCAACCCATTTTCCGATCGGAATTCATATATTAGTAACGTATAAATCTTTAAACTCCTTTGATAAATCCTTATTTTTCACAGATTTCATCAACATAAATAAACTCCAAAATAATTGGAATCCACCATTACAGCTCTAAATTCCGGGATTCAAGCATCTAAAAGTATTCTAATATGATTTCTAATCTCATTGCTAGTGTTTTTATATGTATTTTCGAATTGAATCCCAAAACCCACTTGAACCACCATTGATGTTCTTTTGAAGCTTTTAAATCAAGAAAAGAAATGGTGAATGTGATGATATTATTTTAGGTTTTAGGAGCCATTTTCAGATTAATAAAACACTTCCAAACCATATTTGATGAATTCTAATACAAAAAAATAAATTACATACGAGAATTTATATGGTACCTCAATGAAACTTGGACATGGAGATGCTGATAAATGAAATTTGTTGCTTAAATGTTCCAGCCCAAAAAAAAAATGAAGGAATGCCTAGATTTATGAATGTGTATGTGTGTTTCTTTGATGATGGCAAATAACAAGGGTAATGGGAATGATAATGGGTGAGTGCAAATATATGTAAGGAACATGCACATAATTAGTTAGGATCCTCTCTCTCTCTCTCTCTCTCTCTCTCTCTCTCTCTCTCTCTCTCTCTCTCTCTCTCTCTCTCTCTCACACGGTGGTTTTTTTTTTTTCTTTTTTTCTTTTTTTTTTTCATTTATTTATTACATATATTACATTCATATATATATATAATGGTTTGATAATTATTCCAAATTCTTAAAACCACAAAACTCAACATTTCAATCGTCGCCGATGAAATTTGATAATTAATATGTTATTTTCTCGAATTAAAAATTAAATTAAATGACTCGAAATTAATTATTTACCTCGAAATTACCGGGTGTTACAATCTCCTACAAGTTAGATTGATCTCGTCCTCGAGATCATATGGATTTGAACAGGTTGGGATACTTCGCCATCATCTCCTTCTTCGGCTCCCACGTATGATTCGGCCCATGGTGATGCCACCATTTCATTAAGACCAACTCTATCTGACGATTCCTCAATTTGCTGATCTTCTCATCCACTATCTGTTCGGCCTCCTCGACATATCTGAGTCGCTGATCAATCTGTACATGAGTTGGCACCATTTCCTCAAATAGCTGACATGAAAAAAAATCGTGCACACCGGCCAACTCTGGTGGCAAATCCAATCGATATGCATGCGCACCAATACGCTCTGTAATACGGTAAGGTCCAATAAATCTAGGGCTAAGCTTGTCCCTTTTGCCGAACCTCATAATACCCTTCCAAGGTGACACCTTCAACATCACAAAACTACCAACCTCAAGCTCCACTGGTCTATGCCGCTTATCTGATTACATCTTCTGTCGATCCTGAGTAGCCCTCAATTGTTCGCGAATAATCTAAATCTTGTCGTGCACAATCTGCAATAACTGCCAATAGGTCTCTCACCCACCTCTCGCCAACATGTGGGTGTACGACACCTACGACCATACAACACCTCGAACGGTGTCATGCCGATAGAAGAATGATACAAGTTATTACAAGAAAACTTGATCAATGGCAAATGAGCATCCCAGTTCCCACCGAACTCTAGCACGCAGGCTCGTAGCATATACTCAAGAGTCTGTATCGTACGCTCGCTCTGGCCATCTGCCTGTGGGTGAAACGTCGTGCTAAGAGTAACATGCGTACCCAGCTCGTCCTGTAAAACCCTGCCAAAACCGAGAAGTAAACCGCGAATCTCGATCGGACACTATCTTCTTAGGCACCGCATGTCTAGAAATGATATCGTCTATGAAAATCTGTGCCCACCGATCCATCGAATAGTTCTCCCTAATTGGAATGAAATGCGCGCTCTTCGTAAGTCGGTCAACCACAACCCATATCGCATCATGTTGTCGTTGTGTCTTCAGGAGCTTAGTGACAAAATCCATTGCAATCTCCTCCCACTTCCACTGCGGAATAGGTGAAGGCTGTAAACTGCCATATGGCTTCTGATGCTCCGCCTTCACTTGCAAACAAGTAGTACACTGCTCAACGAATCGATCCACATCCCGCTCCAACCACGTAAGTCACGATACATCTTCGTAGCACCAGGATGGACAGATAATCGAGAATATGAGCCTCAACCAACAAAATATCGGGTAAGCCACCAAGTCCAGGAATCCAAATACGCGAATCAAACAGCAATACCCCTCGACAATAAGGAAAAAGACGCTGTATATAGTTAACCATGCGCTCAGACTTTAGATGCTCTACCGATTATGCCTCAGACTTATATCTTAATAGATCCGCAATCATAGAATTCTTCGCAAGGGGACGTACCATCGCACAACACAATACACCAGAATAGAACTTACCACTCAACACATCAACAACTACATTCTCTTTACAAGGGTGGTAAAGGATCTCTCAATCATAGTCTTTAATCAACTTCATGGCACGCTACTATCTCATATTCAGCACCTGCTGGTCGAAGATGTACTTCAAGCTCGTATGATCAGTGAAGAATTGATATCTCGTGTCATATAAATAGTGTCTCCATAACTTCAACGCGAACACCATAGCCGGTAACTCTGATTCATGAGTCCCTTAGTTTCTCTCGTGGATCTTCGACTGTCTTGAAGCAGAAGCGATTACTTCGGTGAATCCCAAAACACACCACAGGTCGTGTAAAGATGCATCGCTATAAACAATGAAATCATCCTTGCCCTCAAACAGGGAAATAATCAGAGTCTCACTTAAACATTGTTTCAGCTCCTGAAAGGCTTGCTCCTGCGGCTCACCCCAAACGAATCTCACGTTGTTCCTTGTCATCTCAGTCAAAGGCATTGTGATCTTAGAGAAATCGAGAATAAAATGCCAATAGAAACTGTCCAAGACGAGAAAGCTACGAATCTCTGAAGCATTATGAGGCTGTTCCCAATCCTGAATAGTCTCGACCTTCGACTGCTCAACAGATACACCATCGCCACTAATCTTGTGGCCAAGAAACTGAACCTTATCATTCTTATACAACCTATGTATATAAATCTAAATGTTATAGTAGCTTTAAATCATAACGATTCTCATTAATATCCTTTCAAAACTTATTATTATTTATGCGAATAAATTCAAAATTTCATAATGTTGTGAATCGGGTAATTCATTCCATGCAATCGGACTCGTATGTTATAGTGATGTTTACATAGTACTTATTTAATTATTCATTAAAACCTTCTTAGACAGTAGCAGTTATTTGTTTATTTGAGTTCAAGACCATTTTATAATTCCAATACTATCAATATCTTTTTATTTCCCACAATAAGTTCAATATATTTATTTGACCTTATATAAAGACCCAATTAAATCAAACAAATTTCATTCGATCTTAACAATGTTTTAATACCCGCACACGGCTACATGATGAGTGAGATTATAATTTATGTTGTTTCTTATTTGTAGTGGTATAATAAAACATATATAAATCAATAAAATTATGTAAAAATTAGAATCTATTTGTTGTTTGTATTTCTAATTTCAAACTTTAATACTATTTCAGTTTAAATATTGACTAAATATCAAGAATTGATATTTAAATCTTTACTAAATATTCAAAGGTCATCATTCGTTTCAAATTTTTTTTTTTTCAAGCTAATATCTTTGATCACTGCATCAAATCCGTCATTCCTCACAAATGAGTTATGGTAATATATGAGCTACAAATCAATCATACATCGTCGGCTACGATCAGACTCACAGTATCGCTCGCTAACTAGTGTACGTAATGTTAGGTTATATCGTATTGATTCTTGTGTTCTTATGTATCTTTTTCGCATCCTTAACCTATTATGCCACACTTTCTCGTCTTGATTCATGTTCACCCTTTTTTTTTATAAATCATTTACAGATTCGAGTATTACTTTGAGTTTGTCAGATTATTTAACTGCACAACATACAGATATCAAGAAGGAACAATACCACCACCCAAGGGTGTGATCACAGAAACAGTGAATAGAGACTCTCGTCTGTAGCGCGCAACTCGAAAGACTCTAGTAAGACCACACAGACCAAACAAACTTGCACCAAGTGCGTGAACAATCAATGACACGAAAACACATTCTTGACTATCTGCAGGTTATGGTCCCATGATGATGAATCAAACAAAGTAACGAATAAGTAAAATGATTACAATAGAAGTGGAATGACCGAGATACTATAGAGATCGAATACATATTTGAACAAGACTGATATCATGTATATGCAACAATCGAAAGTTCTGACAACTCTTATTTAAGGTTAAAATCGTAACTTATTGAATTCATGATAGAGAGTGCCATTTTTTTTTCCAACCATATCGGTAAATACTTTTTATGTGATTATCTCAGTTTAGTTATTTAATTATTTGATTATCGCATATAATATATTTAATAAAAGCTCTGCAACATACTCCACCATATCACTCTCCAAACAGTAGCTCTGACGAAATGTCCTCTCTGAACATTCAAGCTAATCCAAAGCCTTCACAGGCTCCATAGTGTTGAATATCATGGCTCTCGTCTTCATCCATAGCGCGAAAATTAAATTTATGAATTTACTCACCAATTTTGTTTTATATTCTTACATGATTTGTTTATGGTCTTGCTCATAAGGGTATATGTTTATCTATATATTTATGAAGGTTACAGTTAAATCCTATCTTAACCGTACCCAATTCCTAAGGCCATCTGGGTAGAGTTGAACTCGTAAAATCATAACTTAAGCTAATAGTGATCATGCATCCTACAGTTTAAGACTAAGTACCAAAAAGGTACTTAATTCACTTAAACCAAACCTGTCTCTGATATTGAAACACCCCGATCTAATATCGCGGCGCTTTTACTATAATCTGTAACATGAACCTCAAATTCAGAGTACGCTAAATAAATTATCTAGTTATTACAACCAAATCAAAAATTTTAGGATCTACCCATCCCAATTACAAATTTAGAATATTTACAAATTTTGCGGAAGTCTATCTGATACCACGAGTCCTCAAACTCTTGACCCTGAAGCTGGTGCTTTGCCCTTATCAGCTAAACCTGAAACATTGCCCCCACAACCGGGGTAAGCCGTCGCCTAGCGAGTAACAGATTTAATAACACAAATAAACATAAATAACATGAATGATACAAGTATCGGCACAAAGTCAACATGTGTAGCACCCGGCCTTCCCAGCAGTGCGTCCACGAATAGGTTGTCTGTGTAGCATCCGGCCTTCCCAGCAATGCATACACAGTAACACAGCTTGCGGCACTCCCGACTTACAGCGTATAAAAAATAACATGCAGCCACACAGGCATGCAATCATCACATAAATACACAGTATGCATACCGGAGAAAGTAAGGGTTATTATGTAACAACTCAGGGTAATGAAATGAATAGCATGTATCAAAGGCAATATGGTAGTGAAATGAATAAGCATGGTAAAAGAAATGAATCAGATAACCAGTACAAACATATCATAAATGATCATTCATGAAATTAAATCAATTACTCACTGTTCTCGCCAATCTGTAACTCGCCAAGGGACTAACCGAATATCAGCTGAAAGCACTACTGAGAGCCACCCGTCTCAATCGAATCACTAGAATCCTGATATAAAAGTATGTTGCCTATTTATTAATATTCTTAAATTTTATAATTTACAATGTCCGATATCCAATTCTATTTATTAATTAAAATTCAGTGACTAAATCGGCGCACTTCGATTTATTAGAATCTTTACGTGTTACAAGTTTATATTTTCAAAAGGTATTTATTTATAATTAAACATATGTAACTATTTATAGGTAATTCAGATAAATACTAAATTCATTCTAACTTAAATATGATGTAGCCCACTTAAGTTAATTAAATATCCAAATTAACTACACAATTGAACTCAATTAACTGTTTAAAAGAAATATTAAAACAAACCAAAACTAACCTTTAAACTCTAATCTATATAATTTTAGCCCAATTTAAAATAAAAGAACAAATCCACTTAAATTAATTAACCAACCCAATTTATTTAATTAGAAAAAAATGAACCCATAAGCAATTAAAGGACAACATAACCAAAGTCCAAATAAAAAAAAAGAATAATAATCATAATAAAAATGACAGCCCAACTTAAAAAAAAAAAAAATTAATAAATAAATAAATAAATAAAACAGAAAAAATAAAATAAAGTAAAGTAAAGTAAATTGAGTGGTTTCTTTTTCTCCTCATCCTAGGCGCACACAAACAGAAAAGAAAAGAGGAGAAGGTAGTGTCGGCCAGCAGGAGAGAGGGGAGCAGGGTCGCCGGTCAAGCAGCTCCCGGTGCCGACCAACCCATTTTCCGATCGGAATTCATATATTAGTAACGTATAAATCTTTAAACTCCTTTGATAAATCCTTATTTTTCACAGATTTCATCAACATAAATAAACTCCAAAATAATTGGAATCCACCATTACAGCTCTAAATTCCGGGATTCAAGCATCTAAAAGTATTCTAATATGATTTCTAATCTCATTGCTAGTGTTTTTATATGTATTTTCGAATTGAATCCCAAAACCCACTTGAACCACCATTGATGTTCTTTTGAAGCTTTTAAATCAAGAAAAGAAATGGTGAATGTGATGATATTATTTTAGGTTTTAGGAGCCATTTTCAGATTAATAAAACACTTCCAAACCATATTTGATGAATTCTAATACAAAAAAATAAATTACATACGAGAATTTATATGGTACCTCAATGAAACTTGGACATGGAGATGCTGATAAATGAAATTTGTTGCTTAAATGTTCCAGCCCAAAAAAAAAAATGAAGGAATGCCTAGATTTATGAATGTGTATGTGTGTTTCTTTGATGATGGCAAATAACAAGGGTAATGGGAATGATAATGGGTGAGTGCAAATATATGTAAGGAACATGCACATAATTAGTTAGGATCCTCTCTCTCTCTCTCTCTCTCTCTCTCTCTCTCTCTCTCTCTCTCTCTCTCTCTCTCTCTCTCTCACGGTGGTTTTTTTTTTTTCTTTTTTTCTTTTTTTTTTTTCATTTATTTATTACATATATTACATTCATATATATATATAATGGTTTGATAATTATTTCCAAATTCTTAAAACCACAAAACTCAACATTTCAATCGTCGCCGATGAAATTTGATAATTAATATGTTATTTTCTCGAATTAAAAATTAAATTAAATGACTCGAAATTAATTATTTACCTCGAAATTACCGGGTGTTACAACTATACATTATAAATCATTATTTAACATATTTAATAATGCTTACGTTGCTTCACCGTTTTTAATCTCACTCTTTAAAATATCACAATCTGCCATCAAAATTAGCAATTAGCAAAGTGCAATCAAAATTTAAACAACTAAAAAAGTTTTCAAATGAAAGAGAACACCTTAAGACGAACTCGGAATCAAATGAAAACACTTCTGCTCGACTGCTCTTTGAAGTTTGAAATATGAAGTCTGATACAATTAACCAAAAAAAGATAAATTAGTGCACCAAAATCAAAAGATAAATAAGTAAAAATCAAGATAATTCAATAACACAATACAATTACATATTAAATCAAATGAAACAATACCTTTAACCTATGTCTGAATTCTGATTGTTTATTGAGTTTCTCGGCTTCTCTTTCACAGTTTCACGAAACCACAAATTCACAATAAGAGTAATCACAAATAGTCAATAGACTAATTTCCAGATTTCCAAACTCAAAGTCCTAAACCTGAAATTGAGGATTGAGAATGAGAAATGATTTGTGTCGATTGAGATAAAAAAAATTAAGAATCAATCGAGGATTGAGATAGGAATGGCGACAGAATCACAGAATTAGGAATGCCTTTGGAATTGGTACCGTAATCGACACCTAATCACGAGAACCCGTTGATTTATCATCAATCAAGGATTGTCTCCTCGATTTTCGATTTCTGGTTAGCCGACTTGCCATTTGCGCCCTCTGGAAACTCGCTCCGCCAGTCCGCCTTCCCGATTTCTTCTGTTGGTCACGTATGGGCGTATGGCGTCTGATACTCTGATCGACTGATTCTCTTCCTAACCTAACAGAACTTGGGACTAGGTATAATGTATAAACAATATTAATTTTTTGGGCCCTTTTGTTTTGTATGGGCCGTGGGCAGTGCCCAGCCCTACCCAAGCCCAGGGTCAGCCCTGTTGCCACCTCAGTCATGAAGGAATACCGCAGAGCCTAAAGAGGGTGTTAGAATGCAGCTAGATAGAGAACTACAATATAAGAGCGATTCTATGGGTTAGAAGGCCGACATGAAGGCTCTCATTCCAAATCGATTAAGCTTCATTTTTTTGGATGAAATCTTTAGTTTTGTTTCATTTAACATAAATGTAAGTCTTTTTGCATAAATTTCTTAGCTTTTAAATTAATTATATGTTTTGATATTTTTTGGGTAAACTTGATGCAGCAACAAATGAAGGTCTGGTTGTTGTATGTGTTCGGTCCAATGAACACTTCGGTAGGTCGACATTTGAAGTCCGGGTTGTTGAGGTTAGTTTTTTCATGATTTTTACATATTGTTTAAGTTATTAAATCATTATATAAAACTGTTTTTCAAAATATTATTGTCTTAAATTTGTTATAAAAAATACGATTCTTTTTTATATGATTTTTAGTTGAGAAAATAATTTTAATATGCAATTTGGGATGACAGTGTTGTGTAGGGATGAACTTGGGACTAGTACCATACCGACTCGTCCCGACTCCCGATTTCCAGACTCCTGACTTGGAGGAAATCACAAGACCGAGTACCGTACCAAGTTATGATATTCGGGAACGGTACTTGTACCGTATTCGGTACCGGGAAATCCTAGTCATGTTTGGTACCGTTGTTCAGTATACGACATATAATGCATGACGTACAATGCCAAAAAATTGGTAACAGTTCTTATACCAATTAGTAACAAATTTCATAGTGTTATAGATGTTGAAAATTAAAAATAAAACACTAAAAAACCCCCAAAGAAAAAAAAACTTAGCGACGGTTTTATACTAACTGATGACAGTTTCATAAGTATTAAATGATTGGTTGTCAATAATAATGAATGAATAAATTGGGATATAAAATGGGTTTTGCATATAATTATTAGTTAGGAAATGATATTGACTAAATTAAAATTTTTAAAAACATGACTATTTATATTTCCAATTCGGTACCGGAAATTCCCGGATTAAACTAAACCCGACTCCCGATTTAAGTCATATATTGGTCCCGAATACCGAACCATCTCCGGCTAATCGTACCGGTACCAGTACGGGTAGGGAAAAATGTGATTTTTGCTAGTCCATAGTGTTGTCGCATTAGATATTTTTAATTTACTTTTAGCGATGACATGTCATCGCATAGAATTTCTATTTTATTTTTTAATTAAATTAAAATTCACGTTTTGCAACCACAGTGTTGTCACAAAAGGTGCTGTCGTGTCATGTTTATATGGCTAGAAAATTTCGTCGCAAAAATAAAAAATATCATGGCAAAAGGTATTTAGCTACGAGACAAAGACGACGACTCTATTGCGATATGTCATCACAAAAACCCTTTAGCAACAATATTTGGCTTTTAACGGTGACTTTCGTTGTCACAAATGTCAGATTTATTGTAGCGCTTGTAGAAATGACTGTTCCGATCATACCTACTATAGATATTGTTTTATTAAAATTAAATGCGTTAACATAAGATTATTGGATTAGTTTTAGTCAACATTTAACTCATATTCAATTCGTACAAGTGTGTGTTTGTCAGGGCCGATCCTGAGAATTTTGATGCTCAGGGTGAGATAAATGAATAATGACCTTTAGAATTTTGAACATACAATATACTTAAAGTGGTTTGGAACCTAGTCAAGCTTGGCGGCTCATCCCCACGCCGATTATTATTAATAAATAGAAAATCCAAATAAAAAATTTAACTTCATGATCAAGATTTTCATAATTTTCATTCACTTCGGTATTTGTTTTATGTTTATCTAGAGTTCTAGTTAAAGATCCATGTAAAGATTGTGCAAGTTCTTGTTGTCTTCTCTTTCTTTCTCTATTTTGAGCACCCAAAGACTATGAACGTGGAAACATGCTAATCAATATTATACACAATAAAATAAAATATAAAACAAGTAAACAAGTTATAAGCATGAAAAAAGATAGCACATGAATGTCTTTTGTTTGATCATTTCTATTCTTTTCTTCTTCTTCTTACTCAATCAAGAGACAACATTCAACTCTTAAAAATTAAAGAATAAAAAACCATTAATTAACGAGAAAACAAGTTCATGTTTTCCGTAAGATAATGTCAATTTCATTAAACTATAAATTCACTGTGATAACTCAAATTAACTTGAAAATATGTAATCCTTCACAAATGACAAATGACAGCCGGTAATCAAGCACAACCACAACCATAATCAAGGCAACAATCAACACAAATAATAAATACTCAATTAACTCGAATTAACTGACAGTAAGCAAGCATAGCCACAGTCCACAGAGGACAAATACTGAAATACATAAACATTAAACAATAAAGAAAGGCAATACTGATAGATTCCAATATCCAATCAACAATCAAGGTACTAGTGTAGTACAACACACAACAGTCAACAGTAAGAAAGCACAACAACAAATAAATAAACATAGTATCGAATATTGATCGCCTGATCGGTTACCTATTGTTCTTGAATCTTGTTTTTCGGTAATCCGTAACCGGCATACAGAATGACGATGTGAGTATGTGATAGCAATCTGATCTAATGATTGTAACTTCGTAAGCAAATTGGAATTTCCAATCTTGATTGAGTGATTGACAATCGAGAGAGGCAATCAGGCAAACAATAATCTGATTAAAAGTCGAAATTTACAATAGATTCATGAAACAAACCTAACGCATTTACGCATTGCAACCAGTTCCAACACAAGCAACCAACACATCTGGCTTCCCACCCCATTTCTCCATTTCTTGAATCCTTGTTTCTTTTCCAATCACTGAATTAAATTCACGAACCATGGTAGGGATAGGATGTGGACCCACAGCCGATCTAGCTAGGTAGTAGTCCGTTTCTAGTTTTCCTATCCATTCCCTAGTTGATTCTGAGGTTGCTTCGGTGCTTCCGGTAAACTTCCATCAACAGGCTTAACCTATAACAATTAATTACTCAATAGTTAATTATTTTAGTTTGCATTATATATCCCAAAAAATAATTGATTTTCTATAGGGGGTGCCAAAGAAAATCTAGCTAATTAAAGGCACCTGAGCTCAAAGCAACTCCATGAATAGCACATTTGAGGGTCTTCGCTGCATGTCTCTTGTTCCAATTGAGAGTTTGACTGTCGGTAGCGCCGTCCGCTGTCGACCGATTGAGGGTTTAACACAGATGGTAGATGAGAAAGAGGGTTCGTTCGTGTGCAGTGACTCTGAGTGGTCGGTTGGCGGTCGCCCATCCATCTTCTACAGTTGTTGCGTGACCTATGCATTGACTCTTCAGATTTCGCTTGTGACTTTTCCTCTTCCTTGATTCTGATTCACTGGCGCTTTGGGACATGGGAGATGATGCCTCAGTTCCACGCACACAGAAGTTAAGATGGATAGACCATTGGGCTTATGTAAATGTACTAAAAGTTGGGCTAAAAATTGAACTCACTACAAGAAATTGGCTCTTTTGCGATGACCCTTTTTTGCGACGACGTTACATTTTTGCGACGACAATGGTCTTCTGCGACGACTTGTCGTCACAATGTGGGCGAAAAAATCGCGTTCTTTTCCCTCTCAGACTAAATTATTTTTATCCCACCATATATATCCCCACAATTTCTTTTTACCCTACCCTTCGTCGCAGAGGAAATCACCGCCCCTCTCCCCTTCTCCTTGCATCGGCGGCGCCGCTTGCTCCTCCGTCTCCGGCTTGATCTCTCCTTCTCCGGTCGACCTTTCATCGGTGTTGATCGATCTTGCCTCCCCCTCTATCTCCGGCTCAATCTCTCTTTCTTCGGCAGCCACCACAAGGTACATACTCTATCTGTCTTTCTTGGCTCTCGATCTATCTGTTTCTCGGTCTCTCGATCTCTGTCGACATCTCTCTGATCTCTTAATCTCTCTCAACTGAATCCCGGCCACCGCTCAGATCTCCGGCCACCGGTCATATCCTCCGACAGATTTCTCCGGCTATATAGATTGTGAAGGTAAATTTCTTTCTTTTCCTTTTTTGGTGATATTTTGTTGATATATGTTAAGTTTGATTATATATATTTATTTGTTGGATATTTAGTTGATATGGTTGATCATAATTTAAGATTTGTTGTATTACTGTTAATATGTATTATAATGTGATTTTATTTGAGTTTAAATGTTTAGTTTATTAATACAATTGTTTATATGTAAAATTTGTGTTTTTTTTTGAATTATATAAAATTTATAAATTTGTATATGTGTATTCGTATGAAAGATGTATGATTGTATGTGTGTATGTGTGTGTGTGGGTGTGTGTGTGTGTGTATATATATATATATATATATATATATATATATATATATATATATATATATATATATATATATATATATATATATATATATATATATATATATATATATATATATATATATATATATATATATATATCAATTGTTTAGTTTATTGTAAGTTGATAATAATTTATTTATTATAATGTATGTTTTGTAATTATTTATTTATAAATTGTATAGTTAATTAAATGCCTTTTTTTATAATCACTACAAGATATTAGGATTTGTTTATACTATTGTTTTTAGGTATAATTATGTAATTTTATTTTGAGTTTAAAAATTTAGTTTATTAATACAATTGAGTTTAAATAGTATAGTGATTTTATGCGTGTGAGAATCATATAGTGATTTTAGATGTATCAATTGTTATGTTGGTTGTAAGTTGGTAATTAGTTATATATTAAAGTGTATGTTTTGTAATGTTTTATTTATTAATTGTATAGTAAAGTGTCCTTTTTACAAAATCAGTATAAGAAATTAGGATCTATGAAATTAAAATTTGTTTATATGTATGATTATGTGTGTGTATGTGTGAAAGATGTAGTGATATCAATTGTTTTGTTGGTTGTAAGTTGGACTTTAAATTGGATCACAAGAAATTAGGATCTATGAAATCATTATAAGAAATTAGGATGTATGAAACAAGGATTTGTTTATATGTATACAATGATTTTAATTTGAGTTTAAAAATATTATAGTTTCATAATTGTGTGTGTGTGTGTGTGTCTATATACACACACACACACGAAAGAAGTATGACAGTGTAGTGTATATATATTTGTATGAAAGATGTATGATTGGTTTTATAACATTAGTGTTTTTTTGTATATTTGCAATTGACTTTATTTATCATATAGCTCATATTTACGTGTTTTATTTATAAATTTACTTATTTTTCCTTAAATCAATATACAATAATCATTATAAGCTTAGAATATATATACCCGTCCGAAGTTGATTTAGAAATTAATTTCGGACTGTCCCCAATTTGGGACTGCTTTTTAAATACATTACTTCATTTAGGATGTAAATGTGTATTACATTGATTGGTTGTTTAAGAAAGATTCGGTTTTCATTTTCTCTTTGCTTCTCGGGTATATATTTCTATATATATATATATATATATATATATATATATATACTTGGGAGCTAAGGGGAAATGCTGCCGAATTTTTGTTAAACGACCATTCGTGTAATATGCATTCACATATGAGGTAAGATATTCAAAAAGTGGGTTTAGAAGCCTACCTTTAGACATATCGAACAAAATATACATGGTTTAACTTTTCTTATAAAGCAGTTACGACGATTGATAAGAGTTGGTGTGCATCGAATAGACGTAACTCTAAAGAGTTTTTGGATGGTTTAGCAAGTTTTATGGATATTGCTAAGAATTACGTCAACGAAGAAGGGAAAGTGAGATGTCCGTGTAGAAAGTGTTTGAACATGTATTTTCACCCCCCCCTCGCCGCCCGTCCGCGTTATTGTAGTGGGTCACATACATGTGAGAGGGTTTCAGCGATCATACACTCAATGGTTTTTTCATGGTGAATTGGCTGCTCCTCAAGTTATGAATCAGATAGCTCCAGCAACAGATGAGATGATTGATGTCATGAATGATCTTATTAGGGAGCAAAACACTAGTAAACCAGCAGTCGAAGATGAAGGAACATCAGATGCAGGAGGTAGTGGGGTTGACCAGAAATTTGCTGAATTGTTTGAGGAGATCGAAACAGAGTTGTACCCTGGTTGCACGTGGTTGTCTTCTTTAAATTGCATAGCAAAACTCTTACACATGAAGGCCATGAACAAATGGACTGATAGTTCATTTGATCAGCTTTTAGAGTTTTTGAAGTTTGCATTTCCAAAAGATAATAGGATTCCAACTTCGTACTACGAAGCTAAGAAGAAGATGAGAAAGATAGGGTTAGGGCACCAAACGATCTATGTTTGCAAAAATGATAGTTGTTTGTTCTGGAAAGAGAACGAATTAAAACAAACATGTCCGATTTGTGGTGATAGTAGATGGTATGACGATAAGACAACCGCGAAGAAAGTTCCTCAGAAGGTGTTACGTTACTTCCCGTTGACCTCCAGGTTTCAGACACACTGCAAAAGAGATGATTTGGCATAATACTGGACGATCGCAAGATGGAAAAATGCGTCATCCGGTTGATGACACCGCCTGGAAAGAGTTTGACACAACATATCAATAGTTCACTAAAGAACCCAGAAATGTTCGATTGGGTTTGGCTGCTGATGGTTTTAATCCTTTCGGTAATATGATTTTGTCATATAGTATGTGGCCAGTCATTTTAACCACATACAATACGCCTCCATGGATATGCATGAAAGAGTCTTCGTTTATGTTGACATTGTTGATACCGGGTCCTAAATCACATGCGAAGGACATGGATGTATTTTTGCAGCCGCTGGTTGATGAGCTAAAAATGTTGTGGGATGAAGGAGTACAAACAAAAGACACCTTCACAAACATCGTCTTCACAATGTGTGCTGCATTATTATGGACGATCAACGATTTCCCTGCTCGTGGTAGTCTATCTGGCTGGATTGGTCAAGGGTATTTAGCATGTCCAACTTGTAATGAAGATACTCCTTCATGCCGTGTTATTGGGAAGACGGCTTACGTTGGTCACAGAAGGTGGTTACCTCCCGGTCATCGTTGGAGAAAAAGTGACTTGTTTGATGGTCAACACGAAAAAAGACCTCGTCCTAAACCATTGACTACTGCAACTATACTCAAACAGCTAGCTCAGTTGTCGAATCTTAAGCCGGGTAAACATCCCAATCACGGAGGTTTGAAAAGAAAACGTGATTTGAAAGAGTTGAATTGGACCAAACGGAGCATTTTCTACGAGCTTCCGTATTGGTCTTCTCTTCGACTCAAGCATAATTTAGATGTTATGCATATAGAAAAACATGTTTGCGATAGTTTATTGGGTACGTTGTTGATGAATGATAAATCTAAAGACACGCCAAATGCTAGAGAAGACTTGAAAAGGTTGGGTATTCGAAAAGAACTCTGGCTTCAAAAGAAAGACAACAAGTCAGTAAAACCACATCCGATTTACTCATTTACTGCAGAAAATAGACGCCGGTTCTGCCAGTTTATAAAACGAGTTAAACTTCCTGATGGGTTTGGATCAAATTTTAAGAAGAAAGTGATTGAGAATGATACCAACATTACGGGGTTGAAGTCTCATGATTCGCACATTCTTATACATCGCTTACTACCAATAGACGTTCGTGGATACCTAGACAATGATATCGCAACCACGATTTGTGAGTTTGTTACTTTCTTTAAACAGATTTGTGCACGAACGTTGGTTGTTGAAGATATGATGAAAGCCGAAAAGGAGTTGATAAACATTATGTGTAAATTGGAAATGATTTTTCCTCCTGCATTCTTTGACGTAATGGTTCACTTGGTTATTCATTTGCTAGAGGAGGCTATTCTTGGAGGACCTGTATACATGAGATGGATATATCCTTTTGAGAGATATATGAAGAAGGTGAAAAACTATGTCAGAAATAAAGCTAAACCCGAGGGTTCCATCGCAGAAGGTTATGTAGCGGACGAAGCTTTGACATTTTGTTCCATGTATCTTCAAGGACCAAGTTTAATCATCCTGACAGAAATGAGGATATCGTCGTTCCAAAAAGGCAGTTGTCTGTGTTTGAGTCACAATGTTGACCGATTACAAAGAAAAAATGTGTATCTTTTCAAGACTCGGTTCGAAAAGCAGTCGAGTGGTATGTACTGAACAACTGCTCTGAATTACAGCCATACATGAAGTAAGTATCTTTAACTTCAATCTGACTTAAATAAATATATAATTGTGAACTTTATTAACTTAATTATTTATACAGTCAATGTAACTCTGAAATGCCCGGAAGAAATCTTCAACAGTATTTTGCATCATGGTTTTATACGAAGGTAAACTAATATCACACATAACATATTGTTTTTTAAGAATATATTATCTAAACTTATATGTTTTTCGTTTTATAGATGTATCGTTTACGACAAATAGGGTCCCCTGAGTGTACCGACGAATTACATGCTTTATCACAAGGTTCTAACTTCAACGCAAATAGTTTTACCGCTTGTATAGTCAATGGTGTCAGATTTGTGGTACATAATCGTGATATACAACGTACCACCCAAAACAGTGGTATTGCAGTTCCTGGAATAGATAGTTCAACATTTTATGGACAGTTGGAGGAGATATTAGAGTTACATTATCTGAATTCTTATTCGGTTGTGTTGTTTCGTTGTAAGTGGTTCAATACCGATCGAAGACAGGGACGATGCATTACTAAGAATAATTTCACTAGCATCAATGTGAGTTCCGAAGCATACAAAAATGACCAGTTCATCCTGGCAACACAAGCGAAACAAGTATTCTACATCGAAGATCCTTCTCACTACCATCATTGGAGAGTTGTTGAAGATATTAACCATCGGAAAGTTTGGGATCTTTCAACCGTTAATGATGTTAACGAGGTGGATGTTGTACACAACAATATCTCATCTGAAATTGTGTTGATTGTGGACTTGGGCGACTTTCCATGTGTCAATAGAGTCGTGTCCGGTCAGTCAAGTGTTGTTGGTGACATCCCAAACTAATTCCGCTAATAGAAAACAATCCAAATATCCAAGCTATCATGGGAGCAACACATACGTTAATGCACGTTATAAAAAGGTCAAATGCGTAAATTTTGTTGTATGTTATATGTTTTCAGTATGCCATGAGTTTACTACTAATAATATGTATTTTCTTATTAATATATGAATCCCGAGACAAAGAAAGTGTCAGGGATTGTCGACAACTGGCACGACATGCATTTTAGGGAAAATCGAGGGGCTAACGAGCAAGCAAGACTTACGTGGGTAAGTAAATACAAACCTATTATGATTTAATTGAAGTAATTATGTCTTATAGACGCCTATTATCATGAATTATAAGTATGAATGCTAGATTTTGACCTATTATGACATGTATGAACCACAAATCGGTAAATACGAGTATAAATGTGTTATAGGAACCTATCATGAATTAATTGAAGTAATTATGTCACATACAAGCCTATTATCATGAATTATAAGTGTGAATGCCAGATTTTGACCTATTATGACACGTATGAACCCACAAATCCGTACATACAAGTATAAATGTGTTATAGGAACCTATCATGAATTAATTGAAGTAATTATGTCCCATACAAGCCTATTATCATGAATTATAAGTGTGAATGCCAGATTTTGACCTATTATGACACGTATGAACCCACAAAATTCGTACATACAAGTATAAATGTGTTAATATGACTCAATTGAAATAATCATAGTCATTATGACTTGGTACAGGAGAGATTGAATGCTGAATGGATTAGTCAATCATCGTCTTCTCCTTCTATTAATGAGCAAGAAATCGCTTCGAATGTAAAGTATCTATCTATTATTTACACACACACAAACACACGTATATTGAAATTTTATTAACATATTGTTTTTGTCATTAGGTGTTTGGGGAAAGACGTGGCCATAACGTCGGACGTGGCCAAAAGCTGAAAAAAGGTCGTGCAATGATGTCTTCGTCAACAACAACATCATCATCGCAACCATCAACAGATGAGAAAATTCAAGAATCATTGCGCAAAAACAAAAAAAAATGGAAAAACCATTTTACAAAGTGGATTGCTATGATTGGTAACAATAAGCCGACTTTAAAATTAGGTCCAATATATGACGATGATGAGGATGAGGATGAGAATGAGGACGACGATGACGACGAGGAGTAGGTTGGGATTTTGGATTCGATTGGTTTGAAACCTTTTTGGAATATTTTTGTTGCTAAGTGTTATTTTTTGTGTTTGAAACAATTTGTCATGTTAAATATTACAATTTGTTATGTTAATTAAGTGTTATTGAATTTGGATGCATTTTAATTGTTAAGTTTTTATATACAGCAGGAAATTTTACGTTTTGGGATTTGCAGATTGTAAAGCCTGTAATTATAAAAAAACAAAATTTTTTAAAAAAAATACTCTTTTGCGACGACAGTCGTCGCTAAAAGCGTTTTTTAACAAAAAAAATAAAAGAAGTATACCATTTACTACGACAGTCGTCGCTAAAATTCATTATTTAAAAAAAAATAAAAAGAAGAATATCCTTTGGCGACGACAGTCGTCGCAAAAAGGAATTTTTAATTAATTAAAAAATCAGTTAAAAGTCGTCGCAAAAACCAAAAATGTCGTCGCAAAAAAGTCTTTTGAGACAACCTTTATGTGATGAAAGCCTTTCGCGTCGCAACGACTTTTGTCGTCGCAAAAGGGCTATTTTCTTGCAGTGAATTGGATTCGACAATAGTTTTAGTGAACATGTTCAACCGGATGTGTTAAATACATGTATTTATTATTTTCTTCAAACCGTTCGTGGAGGTTCAATTTCATTTACACGTTATTGAACATTTGCAATCGGGGTTTATCGTATTTTTAGCCGCTTTTAACCGTTTTGGTGATAAACCAATATTGACGATATTGAACATGTTCAATAATGATTTATGGAAATGTCAATATTGCACATGTTCAGTATGGGTGTAAGGAGTGATATTAACTGAAATAAAGATTTTCATGGGATACACAGAATCTTTGATTCTAATTTAAACTTTTTAATACCAATTTTACCCCCAACATTAATTAATGTGGGAAAGAATTTTAAGCAAAATTTATATTATATTTTAATAATTTTATTGATAAATAATTGACTATAAATGGTTCCCTGGTACCCTAGTCTAACATGCTACCCCATTGATCTTGAATCCATATATATATATATATATATATATATATATATATATATATATATATATATATATATATATATATATATATATATATATATATGTAATTGGACAAAGATAAAACCAAATTAAGAATCAAATAATACATCCTTTCCATTTTCCACCATCAAGTATATAAAAAAGATGAAAGAGGTACAAAAGCAACAACTACTCATGTCAATGAAGTTTGGAGATTTTGTCATTATATCACATTTAATGACAAGGGTATTAGCGGCGACAGGTATTAGCCGCAGCCACACCACACCTGACTTTTAGTGTTACTTGTCGCCGCTAAAGCCTTTAGCAGCGACTTCTAGAGCCTTTAGCAGCGACTAATGTCGCCGCAAAAACCCCTATTTCTTGTAGCGATTGCACTATACAAAAATAGTGTGATGTTCTACTTTTAAACATTTTATGTCCTCTTGGCCAACCAAAACGAATGGTAAGCCTCTCCCTCATCTTCAACCTATGAATTTATTTTTATAAATTTCCATTTATTTTTAGTCAAAATTCATCGGCAGAAGGTAACTTACTAACTTGGGAGGGCTCTTTATGTATCTGGAATCTGAAAGGTTTTGTTAAACAACAAGAAATTATTGATATGGGTTAATATATTGGTTATAATAGGAAACTGCTGGTCAGGTTGGAATTTCAGTTTTATCGAAAAAAAATGTTTTATGGAATAAATTGACAATGCTTTTGAGAAACTTTGATGGATGTCAAATAGTCATGTGCGATTTTAACGAAGCTACAAATGTTGAGGAAAGAAATTAAAAGGCTCGTCATTATTCCGCCCTCATGATCGATGCAAGTTGTTTTAATCAGTTTATATTTGAAGCTGATTTAATAGACATTTCAATTGGGAGAAAAAGGTTTACTTAATCAAAAAGGGAGGGCTAGAAATTCAGTAAACTTGACAGGATCATGGTTTCAAATTCGTTTAGCCTCAAATGGTGAATCCTCATGTTTGGCCCTATCGAGATCAAGAATATTCGGACACTGCCCTTTAGTCTTAATTAATTATCTCTATTTAGATTTTGGCCCATCTCCCTTCAAATTCTTTAGATCTTTGCATGGAGTTAAAAATCTTCATTTGGTGTGAAAAGGAGAAAGATTTCAAAAATATATGTTTCACCAGAATACATTTTCAATCAAACTCGTGTTCTTAAGTTAGTGTTATAAACATTAAAACTAGACCTATTCATTTTTGGCATAATTATAAGTTGTTCAATATTAATTTTTTAGACTATGACGCTAAAATTTTCAAGATTCTATCTATCAGTAACAACGTTGGAAGTTGTAGGTTCATGTCCCGACCCTTTTTAGATAGATGGACTACATACTCCATCTGATAAACATAGTAGCTGTTCAAAAAAAAGATAAACATAGTAAACATTTGAATACAGAATTAACTCATAATAGATGTGTGTTGGGCTTTTTATCATTTGAGGAAGCCCACTTTTTTAAAGCTCATTAAAAAGTCTTTTAGGGTTTTATTATTTTTTAAGGAGTTAATTAAAAAGGGGCCAACCACCACATCAAAACAGAGGAGAGAGAAGTCAAAAGTAGAGAAGAAAAAGAGAAAAAGAAACCTTAGTATTATTTTCGGATTTTTTTGCTCCTTCATTTCCCCAAGATTGAACGTACGGTCGGATCGTTCCGATTCTTGGACATCTGTGCCTACATTCTGAACGATGTGTGGGAATACTCGGAGGTCGGAATTACGGGATTTCATTAGTCTGATCTTAAGAGTCAATACTCGGTGTGTGGGAATACTTCCAACATTATGCTAGGTGCAAGGTGTTTCCCTACCTTTGGTGTGGTTCTTTGCCCCATAGTTTGTGAACTCTAAACCAGATTCGAACGGGTCAAACCGGTTCGGAACCAACCCAGTTGAATGCAAATGTTGGAGCTGCACGTTGGAGTTCCTATACTTAAGGATAAAGTCTTAGAAGTGGTCCAAGTAGTTGGAGGATTAATTGGCTATATTTCATCCCACTATTTTTTAGTTTTACTTTTAATTTTATTCAATAATTGTCCTTTAATAATAGAGCAGCAGTGTCATTTTTGAATTACCACGTATGGTAATTTCTTGTTCTCTCTAAATGAAAGCATTCTTCCATTGAAACTATCTGTATTTCATCTCATCTCTGCCAACCATATTCGTAGCTCCTGATCTAACTTGATTTGTCCAACAAGTGGTATTAGAGAGTCGGGTTTTATGTGTATGACCAAGGGTATGCCAAAGGTAATCATGACGAAATCAAGTAGTTCACACGGAGAAGAAGGAGTACGTCCAGAATATCGGGGAAAATGGGAGTGTCACTTTGCATTACCCGATGCTTACGAAGTCCAATTATGCGGTGTGGGCTATGAAAATGCGGGTAAACTTGCAAGCATAGGGTGTTTGGGCAGCGGTGCAAAATCAAGAAGTTGAAGAGCGTTTGGATCGCATAGAATTGGTTGCGATTTACCAAGCAGTACCAGAGGATGTGTTGCTGATGTTAGTGGAAAAGGATACGCAAAAGAGGCATGGGGAACGCTTCGTACAATGCATATGGGTGTCGAACGAGTCAAAGAGGGGAAGGTTCAAACCTTGAGAAGTGACTTCGAGGTGATTCGCATCAAGGAAGGCGAATCAATTGATGAGTTCGCCATGAGATTGACAACGATCGTGACCGGCATTCTTTCACTTGGAGAAACGATGGATGAAATTTCAGTGGTAAAGAAATTCCTTCGAGCCGTTCCAGTGCGATTTATGCAGATTGTAACTTCTATTGAGCAATTCAGTGATCTAAAGAACATGTCAGTAGAAGAAGTCAATGGTCGTCTTAAGGCTCATGAAGAGAGACTTCATGGTTTCGGAGAGCAAGACGGTGAGCAAGGGTTACTGCTTACACAAACCGAGCAGGTGTCTCGTTCAAGGCGACAAGATGAGAGAGATTCTTCATCTAATTCAAAGGGAAGAGGTGCAGGCCATGCCGGGAGAGGACGTGGTTGTGGTCGGGGTCGGGGACGTGGCCGAGGTCGAGATTCTTACCCGCCCCGACATGATTCTAACGCATCGAAAAGAGACAAAAGCAAGGTAAAATGCTTTTATTGTGATGATTTTGGTCATTATGCATCGGAATGTCCAAATAAAAGACGTGGAGAGGAAGCTAATTTAACACGAACCATGGAAGATGAGCCTACTTTGATGATGGCTATCTCAAAGGAAGTGTCACCTCCAAACGTGATACTTGAGGAAAACAAGCTTCTTGCCAACGTTCTCATGGACGGGGAAAATCGGGTTGAATCTGATGTTTGGTACTTTGACAATGGAGCTAGCAATCACATGATGGGAGCAGAATCAAAGTTTCAGGAACTGGACGAGAATGTTGCAGGCCATGTTCTGTTTGGAGATGGGTCCACGGTTGACATCAAAGGCAAAGGATCGATTTTGTTCGATTGCAAAAACGGAGATCAAAGGCTACTAAGTGAGGTATATTACATCCCTAGTCTTAAAAGCAATATTATAAGAATTCACTCTATTTTGCGAGGAGAATGGTATTAGAAGACACTTTACTACACGTATTCACCACAACAAAACGGTGTGGTAGAACGGTGAAATCGAACCGTCATGGCAATGGCTCGTAGTCTTCTAAAAGGTATGAAAGTTCCAGGAGAGTATTGAGGAGAGGCTGTAAGACATGCGGAATACTTACTCAATCGTTTACTATTAGGGTTTTAGAAATCTCATCTTGTTGAGTTGTATTTCATTGAATTAAATATATAATACATCAGTACACATAAATAAGGATAGTACAACAATTTTGTAACAACTTTCCTAAGCTATAAGATCTGCTCTATCCCCCACCCCCCCCCCCCCAAGCGAAGTGGGGGGAGGACCCACACGAAGCTTGGTGTGAAATTTCTCAAATAGAGAACGAGGAAGACTCTTTGTAAATATATCTGCTACTTGAAGATGAGTAGGAACGAATTTAGTGAGAAGCTGACTAGAGAGAACGAGTTCCCTGACAAAATGATAATCAATGTCAATATGTTTTGCCCGTTTGTGAGAAACGGGATTTTGACTGAGAAATAAAGCACTACGATTGTCACATAGGAGAGTAGGACGAGAACAAGGCAGAACATGTAATTCGCGTAACAGATGAGTAATCCAAACAATTTCAGCTGCTGTATTTGCCAAAGCCCGATACTCAGATTCACAGCTGGAACGAGAAACAGTAGGTTGTTTCTTTGCACTCCAAGAAACAAGGTTCCCTCCTAGAAAAATAGAATACCCATAGTCTCAATACAACGTGCCCAATCAGCATCTGAGTAGCCAAGAACAGTCGGAGAAGGCGAATGTAGAAAGGTGAGACCATAGGATAAGGTACCCTTAACATAGCGAAGAATACGCTTAACGGCTTGAAAGTGGTCATCAGTTGGAGCATGAAGGAACTGACTGACTTGATTGACAGCATAGGAAATATCAGGCCTTGTGATGGTGAGATATTAAAGAGCTCCAACCAATGATCGATATAAGGTTGGATCCGAGAAAGGAGTGCCTTGAGTGGTAAAATAAGTTGTAGTAGAAAGAGGGGTACCAACAGGCTTCACATCAAGTAACTTAGCCCGAGTGAGAATGTCATGAGCATACTTGGTCTGACTAAGAAATAAGCCATTATCAGTATAAGAAACTTCCAGTCCTAAGAAGTAATTTAAGCGACCAAGATCAGTAATAGAGAATTCGGTGTGGAGCCGAGAGATGAAACGTTGTATCGTTGATGCATGATTGCCGGTGAGTATGATATCATCGACATACACCAAAAGATAAAGGACACAAGAATCACGTTTGAAGACAAATAAAAATGTGTCAGCTCTACTACAAACGAAACCAAGAGTGATGAGAAATGTGCTGAGACGTTCAAACCAGGCACGCGGGGCTTGTTTGAGCCCATACAAAGCTTTTTTAAGATGGCACACATGATTCGGGAAGCGGGGATCAATAAAACCAGGTGGTTGTTCCATGAAAACAGTGTCCGTTAGAGTGCCATTTAGAAAGGCGTTTTTGACGTCTAGATGATGAAGATCCCATTTGTTAAGTAGAGCAAGAGAAAGGACAATTCGAAATGTAGATGCTTTGACAACCGGACTGAAGGTAGCAAAGTAATCAAGACCTGGAACTTGTGTGAAGCCTTGTGCAACAAGACGAGCCTTAAATCGATTAACAGTACCATCAGCATGAAATTTGGTACGAAAAACCCATTTTGAGCCAACAACATTTGAGGTTTTCGGACGAGGGACAAGTTCCCAAGTTGCATTCCGATGTAAGGCAGCCATTTCTTCATTCATGGCATTGAACCACTTGGGATTTTTGGCAGCAGATTTGAAACCTCGTGGTTCTTTAGTAGCAAATAATGCTTGAGGAAGAGGTGAAGAGAAGAGATGTGATAAATCAGCAATGTGGCGTGGTTTAAAAATACAAGCACGAGCTCGTGTGATCATCGGGTGAACAGAAACAGGAGAGGAAGGTGTTGGGTTGAATGAAGAAGCCGCAGGTGATGATGATGAAGCTGGTGATGCAGCAGCAACAGATGTGTCATCTACAATTGATGAAGTGGAAGGAGCAGTAGGAGCTTGAGACGAGGAGCAGTTCAACTGGTCCGGACAGAGAGTGCATGGAGTGGTGGAAGCGTTGCTAGGAGTAACTAGCATGTCAATGGGTGCTGTTGGCGAGGAGACTAGCGGTGGTGGAAGGTTGGTTGGTCTGGAAACACCATCACAGTAAGTGGAGAAAATAAGCCGAGCAGAAACAGTGTTTGAGGGAAGTCCCGCAAATGGAAAGCATGTTTCATCAAATTGAGCATGACACGTGATATATATGCGGTTGGTGGACAGATCCAAACAACGGTAGCCTTTATATTGAGTAGAGTACCCGATGAACACACATGGAGAGCTGCGAGGAGCAAGCTTGTGGATGGAATAGTCCCGAAGATATGGATAAACACAGCTTCCAAAAACTTCAAAATTTCCATAGTTTGGCGTAGAGGAGAACAAAAGCTCATACGGAGACTTATTTGCCAAAAGTTTTGTTGGTAAGCGATTTATGATATAAGTTGCCGAACCAAAGGCATGTGGCCACATAGATGCGGGAACATGGGCATTAAACATCATTGCCAAACCAGTTTCAGTGATGTGACGATGTTGCCTCTCAGCACGACCATTTTGTTGCGGCGTGTAAGGACAAGAGAAACGATGAAGTGTGCCATTGTCCATAAATAAAGTGCGAACTCGGTGGTTTACAAACTCAGTTCCTCCATCAGACTGAAAAACTTTGATTTTGCATGAAAATTGAGTTTGAACCAGGTTAACAAATGCTTGTAAAACTCCATAAAAATCGGACTTGGCCTTTAGCGGATAAAACCAAGAGAATCTAGAGAAGTCATCTATAAATACGACATAATAACGATACCCATCCGTGGAAACAATGGGAGAGGGGCCCCATAAGTCACAATGTATCAAGTCCAGAACATGCGATGAACGTTTAGAATTAAGACCAAAAGGTAAACGTTTACTTTTAGATAATTGGCATGAATTACAAACCCTTGGATTCGGTAAAATAGAAGTAACAGATAAGTTTCCTAGTCTATTAAGCAAAGAAATAATATGAAAGGAAGCATGCCCTAATCGACTGTGCCAAAGATCATATGATGCTCGTAATTGTCTAGAAGAGACGCTTGCTAAGAAGGCATGTTGACTGTGGTGCAAAACATATAAACCATCCTTACTTCGTCCGTGAGCTAGAGGCTCCTTTGTGATCCGATTATGAATTGTGAACACACCATCAGAAAAACAACATCAACGGGGTTATCATGAGTAAGTTTGCTGATAGATAGAAGGTTTTTCGTAAGATGCGGAACCACAAGTACATCAAGTAAATTAATAGTGGGAGAAGTAGACGATGTGCCAATATGAGAGATAGAAGAAGAATTACCATTACCAAAGAAGACCCTCTCATTACCAGAATAAGTGGAGACCGAATCCAGATTTGAAGTAGAGGCAGTCATGTGGGATGATGCGCCAGAATCAACAAACCAGTCCGGCGAGCTAGGAGAAATATTGCACTGAGCTTGAAAAGCTTGTGCTATATTAGCATGCAGAGAAGAAGAGCGACTGGCATAGGAACTTAAATCAGGATAGTGATTGGCATAATGACCATCCTTACGACATAGTTGACAATGAGGAGGCCTTCGAGAAAAATTGCCACGACCACGGCCTCGAGAAGAACTTCCACGACTACGGCCCCGTGAGGAGGAACCACGTCCAGATGATACAACATTGAAGGCAACAGGAGAAGGAGCATAACTGGTGATGGTGGATAGAAATAATTCGTGACCTTCAGCTTGATTGAGAAGATCACGAAATGAAGAACGTGGTCGCATCAAACGCTGAGTAGTGGAAAAAGTTTCAAAGGAGGAACCAATGCCTGACAGAAACCAATGGATTTTGTCTGCTTCATCAAGAGAGTGACCAATGGCATTAAGTTGATCACAAATGGCTTTAAATTTTCTACCATATTCAGCAACAGGGGATGAACCTTTCTGAAGAAGACGAAGAGAGTCACGAAGAGTATGAACCCGTTCGATAGAATCATGGCTATAGGTGGTTTCCAATGCTATCCAAACATCATAAGCAGTATTATGACCGAATGTTTCGGCGATTGCTTCTTCAGATAGCGATGATTGAATAAGAATGAGAGCACGTTGATCACATTCAAGCCACGAGAGGTATGCAGGGTTGGGATTGGAGATATTGTCTGTAACAATGGTGGTTGGCGGAGGAGGGACAGATCCATCAATGTAACCAGTTAATTTCTGGTAACCAAGAAGAGGAAGCATTTGTCGACGCCATAAGAGATAATTTGAGGATGAAAGCTTAATGGTGATCATATGCAGAATGGTAGAGAGAGGTAGAGGGGAGTCGAAGGAATCAGATTTGGCAGTCATGGAATTCAACGAACAAGAAGAGGGCAGAGAAAGACGGCCAGGAGCGTATTAGGCTGATACCATATTAGGGTTTTAGAAATCTCATCTTGTTGAGTTGTATTTCATTGAATTAAATATATAATACATCAGTACACATAAATAAGGATAGTACAACAATTTTGTAACAACTTTCCTATGCTATAAGATCTGCTCTATCATTTACCAACAAAGGCTCTTCGCGATATTTCGTCGTATGAAGCTTGGACCGGTAAAAAGCCTAACCTTCATTTTTTGAAAGTTTTTGGTTGTTTAGCACATGTTAAAGTTCCAGGTTCACACTTAAAGAAATTGGATGATTGAAGTGAGCAAATGATATATCTCCGAGTTGAAGAAGGTACAAAAAGATACTGCATGTTCGACCCTCAAAAGGGGAAGCTCAGAATAAGCCGAGACGAGGTGTTTGATGAAAGAAAAGGGTGGGATTGGACTAAAGTTAATGGAAAAGAGAACAACCAAAGTACTGGGTTTTAAGTCATTGAGATTCACGCCGCAAACCATACAAACCCAACACCCGAACACAACCCACAAGACAACTTCGAAACAATCAGCCCTCAGCCCTCAAACTCCGGTAACTTCTTCGAACCAAAACAGCCACCAAAGCCCATCTTCAGCTGATTCGATGTCTTCCTTGAACCAAACCGGACCAAGAGGACATCGAATGTTGGCTGAAATTTATGAAGACACCGAACCCATAACCTTGGAACCGGAGGAATTGCTTCTTATTGATTCTGAACAGCCTTTAAACTACCAAGCTGCATCAACCTGTGAAGCATGGAGAAAAGCAATGAACACTGAGCTTGATGCGATCCAGCGAAATCATACTTGGAAGCTTGTCGATCTTCCTTCCGGTCACAACCCTATTGGATTAAAGTGGGTGTTCAAGGTTAAGAAGGACAGATTAATCAGGAGAAATTGTGAAGTACAAGGCTCGAGTTGCGAGGGGTTTTGTGCAAAAAGAAGGTATCGATTTTGAAGAAGTGTTTGCACCGGTAGCTCGACTCGATGCAATTCGTCTTATTATTGCACTTGCAGCTCAAAGGAATTGGGAACTACACCATTTAGATGGGAAGTCTGCCTTTTTGAATGGTGACGAGAAGTGTATGTATCGCAACCTGAAGGCTTCATTGTAAAGGGAAATGAAGACAAAGTCTACAAGCTTTCCAAAGCACTTTATGGGTTACGCCAAGCACCAAGGGCATGGAATAATCGATTGGATAAAAGCTTGAAGAATATTGGGTTCAGAAGGTGTTCATATGACCATGTTGTTTACACCCGAAACAAGCAAGGCTGCTCACTAATTGTTGGAATCTATGTAGACGATCTAATTATGACCGACTCTAATGACAATGAGATCAACGATTTCAAGGCACAAATGATGAATGAATTCGAGATGAGTGATCTTGGATTGCTTGCCTATTATCTTGGTATAGAGGTGTCACAAAAGAAGGACGGAGTGATGCTTAAATAAACGGCTTATGCCAAGAGAATCTTGAAAGAGTACTATGGTATGAGTGATTGCAACCCAACAGCTTGTCCCATGGATCCCAAGCTGAAACCGGAGAAAGACGAAGATGGAGAACCGGCTGATCCCACTGAATTTAGACGGCTTGTGGGGAGCTTGAGGTACTTAACTCACACCCGACCCGATTTGTCATTTTCGGTTGGGTTGATAAGTCGTCATATGGAAAGACCAACATCGCTACACCGAAAGGCAATGAAGCAAGTTCTTCGTTACGTGAAAGGTACAATTGATTATGGCATTTTGTATCATCAAGGTCAAGGGAACGGAAGACTTGTCGGGTATTCGATAGTGATTTAGGTGGAGATGTCGTGGATTACAAAAGCACCAGTGGCATGGTTTTCTATCTTGGAGAGAATATTATTGCATGGCAATCACAAAAACAAAAGACAGTGGCCTTGTCAACTTGTGAAGCAGAGTTTATGGCAGCCACAGTAGCGGCTTGCCAAGCCATTTGGTTGGAAAATTTGTTGGCCGAAATGACCGGGTATAAAGGATGACCGCTCAAGCTTTGCGTGGACAACAAATCGGCAATTGCGTTAATGAAGAATTCGGTGTTTCACGGCAGAAGCAAACACATCAATATGAAGTTTCATTTCATTCGAGAATGTGTGGATGACGGGCTAATCACGGTGGAATTTGTAAATTCAAAGGAGCAAAAAGCGGACATCCTTACGAAAGCATTAGCAAGGGTGAGTTACATCGAGATGCGAAAGAAGCTTGGAGTTCTTAAGCTTGAATCAAGTCCGGTTTAAGGGGGAGAATGTGAACTCTAAACCGGATTCGAACGGGTCAACTCGACCGACCCAGTTGAATGCAAATGTTGGAGCTGCACGTTGGAGTTCCTATACTTGAGGATAAAGTCTTAGAAGTGGTCCAAGTAGTTGGAGGATTAATTGGCTATATTTCCTCCCACTATCTTTTAGTTTTACTTTTAATTTTATTCAATAATTGTCCTTTAATAATAGAGCAGCAGTGTCATTTTTGAATTACCACGTATTGTAATTTCTTGTTCTCTCTCAATGAAAGTGTTCTTCCATTGAAACTATCTGTATTTCATCTCATCTCTGCCAACCATATTCGTAGCTCTTGATCTAACTCATAGATAGGACATTAGCCAGAATAAAAAGATATAAACCGGATATGCTTTGAAAGTTATTTAATTAATTGGACAGTTATGTCCAATGTGAAACGGTGCAAAATGCTTCTAATAGTTGTGATGTTTCAGGAGCAGTTATGTTGGGTAGAGCAGTTATGTTGGTTAGTAAGCATCGATCATATATATATATATATATATATATATATATATATGTATAAATAGGAAGATATGTCTTGTAAATATTTGTGTGTTGATAATAATAAAGTTAGTTACTAAACTCTTCCATCTCTGTACTTTTCGGTTTACTGCACTTCGACACACATAGAATGAATTCCACACACACACACACACTGTATCGATCAGTTTGCAAGAACAAGATGTCAAAAGGAATTCCCAATAGATGGGTGTTTCTATCAAACGCATGATTTTGCATTTAAAATCATGTGTTTGATTTGCAGATTTCAATATAGATTTAAAATCTCAAGATTACTTAAAGTACATCCTTATTTGTTATTTAAAAACCCAACATCCCTTAGGATTTTAAGTCCTAGTTGTTTTTCATTCTTTGGATCTGCAAATTTCCTCTTAAACATAATGCAATTTCTTTGACAAAATCCTAATAAATGAAAATGATGCAAAATGCAAATCCTTTGACAAAATATAAATCCCACGAAGAAAAATCTACGAACCGAATGCCCTTAGAATTTATCTTAAACAAGAATTATGATTTTGATGTAAAAAAATTATAAAATTGAAGTTCTTGTTCTTGAGATTATCATTTTTCAGGTTTAAGAGTAGATACAAATTCATGAAGAAATCCATAGGTTCAAGAAGTTAGAAGACATGGCTTTATTATTTCCGTTGGACACTAGAAATGTAAAAATTTAGAATACCCCCATTTTCGTAATAAATGAACTAGAGGGACCAATTTCGTAATTTTGAACCCAATCATAGAGACCAAAAAGGCAACTGAATCTAAAAAAGATATGCGAACATTAATGAAAGCAAGAGGTTGGATCCATTGACTTATTCATATCCTACTAAGTGATTCATTTTGACATCTTCTATTTGACATAACCATGTCCATGATCTCCCTGTCTCCCTAGCTTGGTTTTACTGATCTCAGGGGACAATGGTTTGAATTTTGTTTTCTATTGAATGTATCGTCCTATGAGGCTGCAAAACTTTATAATTTGAACAAACTATTTGGATATGTTCTGGCTGTTACATCTTTCCATTTATTGTTGTCTTACATGCTCTATGCCGTTTGATCGAGGATCGTGATGGTTGACAGACAATGAACGTGAATCACTATTAGACAATAAGGGTTGGATAGATTATGTAATTATCTTTAAGATGAATTTAGATATTATTGTATCATTACGTAATTACCTGATAGGATAATTAAGTTACTTGCTTAAAAAATGTCACTATTGTTATCTCATTCACAATTCAATAAATTTTCATTTAATCATGATCTTTCATTGGTTTGATAATCACAAGTCAACCATCTCAAAAAACTAATGACAAAATTTTTTTAGAGTTATTAGCGCTTTCACACGGTTTTCCTTATCAAGTGACAATTTTTTATGAACTAGTCATTGACTGGATCAGATAGATTTGCATATTTAATTAATAAGCATTAAGCAATCCTTAATTTGTTGGTGCAGGACTGCAGTGAAGAATAGGTCAAAGAAAGGTACACTGAATATTCTGTAGTGGTTTTGTTATTGAATTTGATAAATAGATAAAAGTATCAAACGTTTGTAAGCCAGCAAACAAATATAGAAAACAACTTTTACCCATTCAAAGAGCCTGCCTGCTTCCTGTTTATGCCATTTGTATCCCTCACTGGACTCCATCTGTCTTTTGTTAAAGAATGAACATGATGATGAAAGGAATGTTATAAAAAACCTTAAAAGAATCGATTAAAGAGTGTGATTACATATATATATTTAAAGTTTCATGGAAGTTATCGAAGATCTCCTGCTTATTGAGGTGATCTTAGTGGGGCTGATCACAATAGTTTGTAGGGTAGCAAGTACGAAATAATTAAGATGGTTGGTCAGGAGATATTAGTGAGTGTCAAGGCGGGTAAAGAGATCACAGATTATGCACTTGAATGGGCGGTTCAAAACGTAATTAAGCCTATGGATTCGCTAATCCTACTTGTGATTCTCCCTTCTCAGGAATACAATCCTCTTCCGGTCAAGAATAATCGCCACACGTCTAAAGGATTATTTTCACGTAATATATCAACTTTTTCAAATTAAATTGTGTGTTTTTTTCTTTGTTTTATAGCGTTTTGTTTTCTGTCTAAACAGGACTTTTGAAGAAATGTAATCCTGGGAAAAAGGATGTTTCTGATAAGGTTGGATTCGTAGATGATGGACGTGATATCCCACAACGTATTTACAATGTGTGTGCACAGATGATACACCATCTTTTCTCCCTTCACAAAGTAGTCAAGGTACGTAGGCACTCTGATGCGCCTGATGACATGATGTATTAGTCACTCATTTGACATAATATGATGGTTCTGAATGATGAATTAATCCAGGTTCATACAGAAATAAAAGTCATAGCATACGCACCAGGGGGATCAGTTGCTATGGTCGCAACCGAGTTACGTGCAAGATGGGTGATTCTTGATCAGTATGTCTGCCTATATATATATATATATATATATATATATATATATATATATATATATATATATATATATATATATATATTTGCCGTGTGACTTCAAATCAAAATCGGATGATTATTAAATAGATAGTTCTGATAATAGATTTTTTCTACATTGATCAGCTCCTTACGTGTTTTTCTGGTTCGGATTATTTCTGGAAAAAAATTGTGTCTAATAGCTATGTACTTTTGAGTTTGTACCCATTTATGCCATGTAATTTTTGTGCACATTCAGTCCTTAACATTCAAAACTCAAAAGTGTTCCAATTAGTTTGTTGAAATATGTACTAACCCAATATATAGTACATCGCTATTAGGAGCTATTTTTCAGGAAGGCCAACAACCACCTGATATTTGAGTACTAAATGCGCATAAAAAGAAATGCATAGCATAAATATATATGAACTCGAAAGTAGACAGCTATTACGCATTCCCTGTTTCTGAAATCTGAAATATTCCAGAAAATCACCATAATTAGTTTGTTTGTCTACCAACGTACATCCAAAATATATATAGGTGACTCATAATGTTGCATGTACGTGAATGTGGCAGGAACTTGAAGAACGAAGCGGATTGTTGCTTAAACCAGTACTTGAATTGTAATGTTGTGCTTGTAAATGGTTCATTTCACAAGATCCTTAGATCAGTTAACTTCCCGCTTACCATGAAGATCGATCAAGGTGATGAGGTCACGACCATGGCTGATATGGTTGGTTCTTCTCCACCCTACAAGCAAATTAACAAAGCCAGTCTAACGGAATCATATTTCACTCCAAGCTCATATAACACACAAACCACTTTATCATCCCCTACAACTGAATATGTTCCTGAAAAGACTCGTCCTCCAATTGCAAAGCACACAACTCCACGCTCAAAACAGTATCTGAAATCACAACCATTGGATCAGATTCATGAGTTTGAGATTAAGGTCCCTCGCAGATCGATATCTGGCCCTATAGAAGAAAGAGCATATGGAAGTGGCAATCGTTTTAGAGTTAAAGATGGTGAGCTAGCTAACCTTTCGATTCATGTTGACTTCAGCAAATTAATTGCTTCTACACATTTTTGTGCATATTACGCAGGTTAGGGTGAATATTAAAATATAAAAAAAAACCTTCTTTCTCCATTTCTGTGATTAAGCCCCTCAACATTTCTATTGTCGTATTCAAAACTATATGTTTTTTACTTGTTGCCTCTTACGGCGGTAAAAGTGGCTATATATTTTCTTGGGTTAATATTGGGGGAAAAAGTCCGTTTAATGTTTCTAATTTCATGATTAAGTCACTTGACTCTTTTTTCCACACGTATGGTTTACTCGTTACCAGCTAAATAAGTCACATATATACTTTTAAATAAGACCAAAAATGTCTAGGGACCTAAACATTCGGAAAAAAAAATCTAGTATAAGTTAATGGTGAAAATAGGGAAAAAAAAGTAATTAACCTTTTTTACACACAAGTATGTAGAACTATGTACATGATACACACTTGTACAAGAAATATGCCATGTCAAATTGTTTTTAAATCTTCGAACGTGTTTGTTATACTATTTCTACACATAACACATGTAAAAGTGTGAACTCTTTTTACACGTATTGATCATTCGCTATGTATGTTGTACTCAATTTTGTGGTTATATACTTTTTGCTCATATTCTTCTTCTCTATCTAGAACAGATATGACAAGAAATGTAGACACGAGAACAGAAACTGAAACGCTATCGAATAGAGCTAGAAAGTCAGTTGATATTCGACAACTAGGTCAAAGTGTAAAGGATCAAAACAAATCAGGACAATCAACTACACGAGCCGTATCATTCAGTAATATTAATACAGATAATCCAATCATAGACAGAACCTCTAGCATAAGAAGGGACATGTCTCTTTCACTAAAGAAGCCTCCTACGCCACCCCCACTTTGTTCCGTATGCAAGCATAGTGGTCCAGTTTTAGGAAGATCTCCACGAAGGTTCAGCCATGAAGAAATTGAGAGAGCGACTGAAGGATTCTCAGCAAGAAACTTCTTAGCAGAAGGTGGATTTGGTAGGGTATATAAAGGCGTTTTGAGCGATGGACAGGTTGTGGCAGTGAAACAAAGAAAGATGGTTAGTGCACAAGGTGCAGCCGAGTTCTGTTCGGAGGTCGAAGTGCTGAGCTGTGCACAACACAAAAATCTGGTCATGTTGATTGGTTACTGCATTGAGAAGGAATGGTTACTTATATATGAGTTTGCATGTAATGGATCATTAGACAAACACTTATATGGTGAGAATCTCTCTCTCTCTCTCTCTCTCTCATATATGAAACTTCCAAAAAAATGTAAGTTAGGAGACACAAGGTGCTTGATTTTTCATCTCGGTGAGTCTTCCTCGACCTTCCTTAACAAACCCTGTATACAAAAGTTAAAGATTTAATATCGGAAAAAACCAATTTTTTTACTGTATAAGTCCCTAGATATTTTTTGTGTCTTCCAAATGTATATATGTGACTTGTTTAGCAAACCCAGTACAATGACTTAGATAGTCGGAAAAAAATCCAGAGCCAGAGACTTCATCCTGAAAATAGGGAAAGAACATTGGTTTTTTTAGTATCAACCCACCATATATACTAATGAACTTATTGTTTTACAAGCTTAACTAGATAACAAGTCAAAAAGAATATGGTTTTAAATAAGACAAAAAAAAATGTCCAAGACATATATACTTAATCATGAAAATAGAGAAGAAAATTGGTTTTTTCAAAGTTAACCCAAAATTAAAAATCAAAAGTTTGTATTTCTAATCCTTGAAAGAAGTTTGCTATGGCACTGTGCATACCTTGATTAGAAAAACCATTGATTCGCCAGTGGCAGTGTCTGCTGATATTCTTTGGGATCTAGATTAAGAAATTTTTACGGAAATTTTTATGTGTAAAGGGGCAGAAGAAGGTGAGGTGATGACTTGGGAGAATAGAATGAAGGTTGCTTGTGGTGCAGCAAGAGCATTGAGATATCTTCACGAAGATTGTCGGGTTGGCTGCATCATTCATAGAGACTTCAGGCCTAACAACATACTCTTAACACATGATTTTGAACCAATGGTAGGTCATAAAAAATTATCGTAGTTCTCCTCAATATTGGTGTTTGCGTTCTTTCTCTTCTTTATGGATAAAAAGGCACATGTTTGATGTTTCCAATGCAGGTAGGAGACTTTGGATTGGCTAGGCGGCAAGTCGATGGGCAATTAGAGGAAGAAACACGCGTTGTTGGTGCATTTGGGTAACAATTTTTTACCTAGAATTCTTATTATTTAGAACAATTTGAAAATAAAGTCACTGGGTTATTTAAAGAAGAATAATTAAGCAGTGTTTTGATCTTTAATTTTCAGTTACTTGGCTCCTGAATATACACAGACTGGTTTGATAACCGAGAAAGCTGATGTATATGCATTTGGAATTGTCCTTCTGGAGATTTTAACTGGCATCAAAGCTATCGAATTGCCAAAAAACTCAAGACGAAAGCCTGAATGGGTAAGAATTTTCATAGTGTGCATTGCCTACATTTTCACAAAAAAACGATGGAAAAGAAACAGAATTCAATTCACATCAAGATACAGATATTATAACTCATGAATTGAATGCTAATGCCTTTCAGGGACGTCGTTTATTTGTAGAGGGAAAGGTATGCGCAGAAATGATTGATCCTAAGTTAGGAAACAAATATGATGTAAAAGAAGTGGAGCATATGATGCATGCAGCCAGTTTATGTATATCACCAAACCCTGAACAAAGGCCAAGGATGTCTAAGGTGAATCCTTAATAATACGCGCATCGACTTTTTCATGGTAAAACCTAGCTTTTTTCAAACATAGAAATTATTTTCATGGTACGCGGATAGTTCATACTAAATGCTGATTCAAAACTATTCGATTTGACCCTCAAAAGTCATATAGGATGGATCTTTTATCTAAGATCAAATCTGTAATCTCTTATATTTGCAGGTTTTAAGAATATTGGAAGGGAATTTTCTTGTTGAAAGGCTTGATCATCATCAAGAACAACCTACCCCCATTTCCCTAAAACCAAGTTTAGAGAGCTATAATTCAAGCAAGGATTCATTATCAGAGAATCAAGAAAAAAGTAAACATCAGAAGCCAATACGTGCGATACCAAAACTAAGTTCAATTGCACTAAAATTGGAGAATCGCCAGGATACCATTCTAAAATTGGAAAATCTTCCACAGAAGTATGTGAACTCCAACGACGAATATCAAGAGTACTTGCAAGGATCACTCCAGAAACATATCCATAGCTTGAACGTGAAGTCATAAGTTGTAAAATGTTATTTCTGCATTCATTCTTATTTACATCCATAAATAAAATCATTGATTCTCATCTCCCTTTTAGAAAATTTTTGTGAGTTTGAGTTCAATGTAATTCCATTTTATGCCATTTCATTCCTTCCAACTCCAACAAGTGCATGCTAAAGAAGGAAAGGACTACCAAAATCCAATGTTTTATTTATTTATGATCAAACATTGCAGTTTTTTGTACTTATATGAGTGTACATAATATATAGGGAACAAAACACTTGCAAAATCTCGCATGAACACTAGTTTTTGTGGAGTTACGCACTACTAGTGGCAATAAAGATTTCAAAAACCTATTCATCATGCGAGATTCAGCAGAGTAGACAATTCCACCATTACTACATGTACAGATGAATATATCTTTATGTATATATGTATTTTTATGCCTTCACATACCAATCAAGCTAGGATTACCTTATGTAGAATATTCAAGATTTCAACCCTTCCATGGTAGTTAACAAGAAACCAGATCATGAGGATTATAGGGTACATAGATTAATTAAAGGGAGTGTCAAGAACAAACACTCTTAAAAGTAAGAAAAATGAGTATCCCAGCTCTCATCATCCTTGCCATCTTCATCTGGTAATATGAATCGTACCCTTGGACCTTTCGGGAATTGTGTTTTATTCGTATGGTGCTTTCTCAAGCATGGCTTCAAACCCGTGGCACTAGCCTTTGTACTCGCTCTGTCCTTGGTCGTCTCTACTGGTCTGCCACCCTTTTTTCCTGAAGGGAAACAATGCGGAGGAGAAGTGGCTAGAGCTCCATCAGAATTGTGTCCTCCATCTTTATAAATGGAGTTGGCTCTATTTTCCGCCATATAAAGACTAGCAACCGCTTGATTCCGTGGTGTGGCTTTTAGCTCGTGCTCACTTTGTTTCTTGTTTTGAATATTTCCAACAGGGATGATCTGGTGGAAGAAAGAAGTATCAATATCCTTGATCTGATGCGGAGTCGTGTTTAAAGATTGACTCATGAGCCTCCTATCATCATCGATCCTGGGCTGAGCATATTCAAGTTCTTGTTTCTCGACGGCCTCATATTGATCAGATATGTACTTGGATTGTCCACGGTATCCTTTAGACTGAAGCAAACGATGTATGGTATGGTAAGGAACAATGAAAAAGACTCGCCCAGGTTTCAGAATAGACTCAGGCTTAACCACAAAATACGGGAACTTGAACACATCTGGGCGGGTGACAAAGTGTCTCGGGTGTCTTTCCATGACCTGAGCTGCTTTCATCGGATGTGTGTACAGTTCAACTATACCACCAGGACGTACAAGTTTTAGCATGTCGTTTTCCTTATTGACTTTCATTCCCCTATTCTTGTACTTGTTTCTATGCCGCGAAACTAGAAAAATTAGTGCTAGGTTTCATGCCCTTGTATATTGAGGTTCTCTTATTAAGACAAATATGGATGACTGATTTTACTATGCTTATGGTCATCGAAACAACCGATGGCTATTTCGTCTTGGTGATAGATATTGATAGATATTATTGTGTCTCAGTCAAAACTGATCAATCATGAAATGAAATGCAAACAAAGCAAACAGATTTCAAGATACCGTGTATACCACTCCTGTGAGACAAAATTTGTAATACTATTCAATTGCCATCAAAACTGAAGAGTTATCCTTTTATAAGGATAGATTAAGTTTCTATTTTCGGAAAGTGCTACTGTGCTAGTAATTATTCAGAGTTCAAAGTCAAACCAACTACTGATACTCACTACCTAAAATATCATGTGATTACAGAAAGCAATCACTATTTCATGCAATTTATATATATATATATATATATATATATATATATATATATATATATATATATATATATAGGGGGTTCAATGGAAAACCAACATGCATCGGAAAACCTTGAAAAACCTCCATGCACCACCACAAATGCATCACAATTCCCGCGTGATGCATCGAATTCTCGCGTGATGCACCGTCTTTCTGCATAATGCACCTGAAAACTTGTGAAAATCGCACTGCACCACCACAAATACATCAAATTTCCCGCATGATGCATCAAAATCCCGCGTGATGCATCTAATTTCCCGCGTGATGCATTAAAATCTCGCGTGATGCATCACTTTATTTACGATCATGCCACCGCGTTTTTCATGAAATGCATCAAATCGGACGGTATGCGTAGGTTTCCACGGTTTTCCGGTGCATAGTGGTTTTCCATTGAACCGACCCCTATATATATATATCTATATATACCTAATTAAAAACACGAAAAACCAATAGTTTTGAGAGCAAAGTCCTAAATGAAGGAACAATAAACCGGATGTTAATTCAATTCTCGCTAAGTGATAAGGTCCTGGTTCAGAATTTGTATCAGCTTTTAGCCAAGTGATTCTGTTCTAGTATGTTAAAACAAAAGTTATCAGGTTAGGTTAGGTTAGGTTAGGTTAGGTTTGGTTTGGTTTGGTTAATTTGGCATGGTTTGGTTTGGTTTAACTGTAGATCTTTCAAAGTTTGGTTTGATTGAGAAAAGATGAAACCAAGTGGAGGATGTTCATTCTTGGTTTCAACCAAACCTAATAACCACTTGGACTTGAGGACTTCCACTAGATAATAATCTTTAATTACCATGTCAACAAATATTAGATCATTGACTATTTTTGTCAAAAGGGAGACAAGCTCAAAGCCATATTACCCCTAAAATTAAGTATCTCTTCCATTAAACATATTTGTGTTGGCGACTTAGGGGGCGTTTGGTTTGCGGATTTTCTGGGATTCCCTGGGATTTGCATTTAAAATCATGTGTTTGGTTCGCGGATTTCAGTAAGGATTTGAAATCTCAGGATTTCTGAAATATCTTCCTTCTTTGTTATTTAAAAACTCACCCTCCCCCTTAAGATTTTAAATCCCTGAAAGATAATGTAGATTTTTTGACAAAATTCTGACAAATGCAAATGCTGCATAATGCAAATCCTTTGACAAAATGCAAATCCCAAGGAAAAAAAATATGCGAACCAAACGCCCCCTTAGTGTTTGTTATCAGGCATTTTGTTCTAGTGGCTAGGAAAAGAATGATTTTTGTTCTCCTAAACTTAAATAAAGTATCAGTATTTGAGTGGTTTGAAGTTATTAACAAAAGGTGCAATAGGCAGCCTTCTTAAGCTGAATCAACTAGTTAACAGTGGCATAGCATAGGGTGCCTGTGTCAAATTAACAAGTATAAATCAAGTATCGAAGAAACTAAACTAACAACAAAATGGAATACGCTTATAATAAATTTGCTCATTTAAAAAGTTTTAGTTGCATGTGATGCTCCCTTAGATCTATATAATCATCAAAAAGCAAAGCTAAACTAAAGATTTACGCAACATCTTTCTCAATGTAAAGAACTAGAAGTTTATCACCCATTTTATTACGCAATCTATATGAATAAATTAAAATCGACAATTGCCTAAAACTATATGCTTATAAATCAAAATCGTAATAGATAAAAGAAACTACGCAAGAATAAGCAACTCATCTTCTAATCTTGTAAACCCCACACTCCCACAGATCACAAACCTATATGGCTAATTGGCTATAGATACATCAAAAACCTGTGCATCTATATATTAGGCTAGCTAAGATAATTTCTTGGGGTGGGTTATGGCCAACCCAATGGCCTCTTTGTCTACGCCTCTGCTATAGGAAATGAAATCAAATCCCACGTGATCTGCCTTACATTCTTTTAAATATTCTTTTATTGATTTTGGTTGGAACTAGAATGAGTATGGAGATACGGAGTTGATCGGGTTATAATTTATCATGTTTATTAAGCGTAAAAGAGTTGTTTTTAATACAAAAGTGTTATAGAATGTGCCGCTATTGAATAAATTCTGTGCTTGTGCAGGTAAACAAAATCCGGTTTAAAATGGCGTAAAAAGGACAAAAATTCAGAGCCAGGCGCAGAGAGGGGCGCAGCCCTGCGCCCAGACCACGTGCTCAACAGAAGAAATTAATTCACAAAAATACGGATTTTACAGACAGGCGCAGGGGGGGGGGGGTGCAGGCCTGCGCCTACGGCTGCACCCAGCCCATTAAAATATTAGACGGCCGTTTTTAGGGTTTTTCCAGCTTTTCCTATAAATACAAAGTCATATCTCAGAGTTTCTCATCGTTTTTTGGAGGAGAAGGCTAAGGAAAAGAACCCTGTTTGAGCGAACACGCGTACGAAGAACACACGAGTCAAGCTACGGAGATGGATAATCAACTCTTGAATATTGCATCAACTATGTCCGGCTAAGCTCATCATAATCATTCTCGGAGGAAGCACATCGCTAAGTTTTATTTTATAAACGATTACTTTAAGTTTGCATGGTTTTTATTATTTATATTTTGATTGTAAACGAATGATTATTATTTTGTGGTTGCGTTTCGCAAGATAGTTCGTAGACATTTTATTATTCGTGCCGAGTTAATTGTTTAATTAAGACGAGTAATCAAACGTGTCACGCGCTATGCCCAAGATCACGTAACGACTTTAATAATAATTATAACAAAGATTATGTCTATGTAATCTTCATATCGTTTTTATAAATAAAAAACAAAGCGATGTGTGGAATCCGGGAATGATTATCTTCGCACTTTATTCAATCAAACAGTTTTCTTAAGTTTTCTTTTCACAAATCTCGCAAGTAATTAGTTTTATAAATCAAGCAATCACTTTTTACAACCAAATCAATCTTTGTAAATTAATTATTTTACAACGCTAGTCGCTTAAATACGTGCAATCAACCTCTCGCTTTCTGTGGATACGATTCCTACTTACCCTAGCTTCTAAGGTATTTAGTGGTATTTTTGACGGGTTAACGACACTCGCATCAAATTTTGGCGCCGTTGCCGGGGAGCGGTTGCGCTTAATTCACGTATTTTAGTAATTAGCTTAGTTTAGTTACTTTATTTGTTCTAGAGTAATTTAGGTAACTTAGTTAATTTAGTTAATTTCAATTTATTTATTTATTTGCTTTTAATTGCTTACCTAAATTAGTTTAAGTTTCCTTATTTTGCTATTATTTTATCTAATTAAATTTTAAGCTTTAATTATTGTCTTAGTTATTAAGAAAAAGGGAATCGTGGCGCAAGCATCGATTCTCACCAAAAAGAAAGTTTCTAGTTCAAATTCTTCATCTTGCCCTCATAGGTTTATGCACACACGATATTCTGGTAGAATTTCACCCTTGAAGTTTGACCCAGAAATCAAAAAAACTGCTAGATCTAATAGGCGAGCCACAACTCAAGTAAACGAAACCAAAAATACTGTTCCTAAAGTAAACGTGGAAGAAGAAAATATTAATTCGGAAGACGAGAACGTCGATAACGTTCTTGTCAACGTCCAACAAAATCAAAGACCGATGGGAGACCGTAGAACTGTAGAATCCCATTATAGGCCGGGTGATATCCCTGATCCATCACCCATTCTCTACCCAATTAATGAGAATGAGCCCGAAATTAGGCCACAGCTATTTAGCATATTACCCGTTTTTCGCGGAGCACCAAGCGAAGAACCGTATGAGCACTTAGCTGAATTTACTGCCATATGTAAGGCCAATCACGTTAGGGGAATGACCGTAGACGCACTAAAACTCAGACTCTTTCCTTTCTCCTTGAAGGAACGAGCGAAAAACTGGTTCGTGTCACTTCCCACTGATAGTATAACTAACTGGGATGAGATGAAAAAAGAATTTTTAACCGAATATTACCCAATTAGTAAAACTACAGAAAAACGTAAAGAAATTACTGGATTTAAACAGAAAATTGGAGAACAATTTCACGAAGCTTTTAATAGGTTGAATGAATTACTAAGAACGTGCCCTCACCATGAAATTCCTAAATGGATGCTAATTAAAACCTTTTTCGATGGGGTTAGTCAAGAAAGTAGGAATATGATCACCGCTGCTTCAGGCGGAACCTTTTTAGCCAAGGAAGATGACGAAGCTTGGGAATTATTAACCCAGTTAAGCAAAGGTTTAAAAGTCCAAGCGGGTTCGGATAATAGTGTTGGTGTCCAAGTTATGGGCATAGACAACGCATGGAAAAAAGAGGTTAAATCTGATATATCCGAACTAAGCAAAAAGATGGACTTGTTGATGAAAGGAATGGGGAAGGTTACAGCGGCACAGGTCTGCTGTGTCACTTGTGGAGATCCTTCTCATCCAACTGAGAATTGCCCGCATACCTTCACGCACGAAGAGTATGTGAACGAAGCTTTTGGCTTTCGGCAACGAAGAGAACGGGAGAACCCATACTCGGAGACCTACAATCCGGGATGGAGAAAACACCCGAACTTTAGTTGGAGGGATAATCAAGACAATGATGCTCCCCCGAAGCCAAGATATGAGCAACCTCGTCAACAAAACTGAGATTTCCAATATGGATCGACCTCAGCTACGAAGGATGATCGGTACTATAAACGCCAAGACCCTAAAGAAGAAAATGATTCGCGACAAGTGTCGGGGAATTCGAAAGAGTTTTCCGAGTTTATGGAATTCATGAAACAACAAACCATGGTTCAAGCGAAAACTATGGAGATGCTTGGGAGGCAGATGGGACAAATTGCAGAGTCTCTGACTAAACGAGAAGAAGGGAAGCTTCCAAGCAACACCACAGTTAATCCATCGCACCACCATGGTAAAGAAAAGAAATACGAAGTCAACGAAGTGAATGAAGTTAATAAAGTCACTACCCTTAGGAGTGGAAAGGAAGTAGATAATAAAATAGAAATGCCTAAGGAGAGTGAGACAAACGACGAGGTAGAAATTGCCTATGAAGAGGAACCACCCAGATCAGAGTCAAAGGCAGAAACAAAAATTAAGAAAGTAACCTTTAAGGAAGTAGAAGCCAAGAAACCAGTCGAGACTAAAGTTGGGGAAGGGAGTTCCAATACTGAAAGTGTTTCCTACCCAACGGCCTTAGAAAATCCAGCTTCATTCCCTTATGGTAAGAAAGGACCTAAAAACGAAGAATTATGGGATATTTTTAATCAAGTTAAAATTAACATTCCTCTAATCAAAGCTATACAACAAGTCCCTTCTTACGCTAAATTCCTAAAAGACCTTTGTACTCAGAAGCGGAAATTTAAAATAACTCTTCCAAAGCAAATTAACCTCACTGAACAAGTCAGTGCAGTCATCACTAGCTCACTGCCGCCTAAACTAAAAGATCCAGGATCACCCTTGATCCCGGTAACTATCGGCGATATTCAAATTAAAAAAGCACTTCTAGACTTAGGGGCGAGTGTTAACATTTTACCTGGTAATTTATTTGACCAACATGATCTAGGAACCCTACAGACAACAGATGTCATCCTACAATTAACAGATAGGTCTACCAAAGTACCACGAGGGATGTTATCTGATGTAATCGTTAAGGTCGAAGACTTTTACTATCCAGTAGACTTCTTAGTGTTGGACTCAGATAGTGCGTACAAAGAAAACCAACCGGCAATTATATTAGGACGTCCCTTCTTAGCCACAATCAACGCTCAAATCAATTGCAGGACAGGTGCATTAGACATAGCATTCGGAAACCGCAAACTCCGACTCAATGTCTTTAACAATGTACCCAATGCACCATTGGATTCAGAGTGCTACATGATCGATTTGGTTGATGATTTAATTCAACAACAATTATCAACAATAACATGTAAAGATCCAGTGGAGCTGCTTCTGTACTATAATGAGCATAAGCTAGAGAATATGCCTGAAGCTAAGGAGTTCGAACTTGAATGTGTCCAGTCAGTGGATTCTACTCAACCCACATGGACACATAAGATCGAAAAACTTCCGACTGACCTTCCACCATCAGCAAAACCATCTTTAGAGCAACCACCCATGCTAGAGTTGAAACCACTTCCATCTCATCTTAAATACGCTTTTCTTGGCCCTGAGAATACACTGCCTGTAATCATTGCCATAGATCTTACTGTCGCGCAAGAAAAGGCCTTGTTAGAAGTGTTATCGAGATATAAGGAAGCGGTAGGCTGGACCATAACAGATCTTAAGGGAATTAGCCCAACGCTGTGTATGCATAGGATTATAACTGATCCAACAGCTAAGCCAAGCAGAGATGCTCAGAGAAGGCTAAACCCTAACCTTAGAGAGGTAGTGAAGAAGGAAGTATTGAAATGGCTAGATGCTGGAATTATCTATCCAATATCAGATAGCCAATGGGTTAGTCCCACACAGACGGTTCCAAAGAAATTGGGAATCACTGTTGTCGATACCCCTGAAGGAGAGAAGATTGCAACTCGCCCTGTAACGGGGTGGAGAGTATGTATCGATTACAGAAAGCTAAATGCCGCAACTTCGAAAGATCATTTCCCCCTGCCATTCATTGACCAAATAGTAGAGAAATTAGCAGGGCAGAAATTCTATTGTTTTTTAGACGGCTATTCGGGGTATAACCAAATCCCGATACACCCAGAAGACCAAGATAAGACGACATTTACGTGTCCCTATGGCACATTCGTCTACCGAAGAATGCCATTTGGATTATGTAACGCTCCGGCCACATTCCAGCGATGTATGATGGCTATATTTTCAGACATGGTCGGAGGGTCTCTTGAAATCTTCATGGACGACTTTTCTATATTTGATAAGTCATTCGAAGGGTGTCTCTCTCATTTAGAAAAAGTTCTCAAGCGTTGTACTGAAACCAATTTGGTACTAAGCTGGGAGAAAAGTCATTTTATGGTTAAAGAGGGAGTAGTCTTAGGACACATAGTTTCTGAAAGGGGAATGGAGGTTGATCGAGCCAAAATACAAATAATTTCCTCGTTACCACTGCCGACTAATATTAAAGGGATTCGTTCTTTTCTAGGACATGCAGGTTTCTATAGGAGGTTCATAAAAGACTTTAGTGCCATAACCAAACCCCTATGTAACATTCTTCTTAAGGATGCACCGTTCAATTTTGATAAAGACTGTAACGAGGCGTTTAATACATTAAAAATGAAGCTCACAGAGGCACCAATTCTGCAATCACCTGATTGGTCTCAATCCTTTGAGATCATGTGCGACGCAAGTGATCACGCAGTAGGTGTCGTCCTTGGTCAAAGAGTGGACAAAAAGCCAGTGGTAATATACTATGCAAGTAAAACATTTTCTGAAGCTCAAATTAATTACACAACCACTGAAAAAGAATTGCTTGCAGTAGTGTATGCGCTAGATAAGTTTAGATCTTACGTCTGGGGAGCTAAGGTCATTGTGTATTCCGACCACAGTGCCTTACGACACCTCTTGGCTAAGAAAGATGCTAAGCCACGGCTAATTCGTTGGATACTGTTACTACAAGAATTCGATTTAGAAATCCGAGACAAAAAGGGCTCAGAAAATGTAGTAGCAGACCATCTCTCGAGACTACCAGCAATCACCACTGATATGCTGGACTCCATTCGGGACAATTTCCCAGATGAACAATTATTGTTCGTCGCAAAAGTGCCTTGGTTTGCTAACTTAGTAAACTATTTTGTCACAGGGAAAACCCCAAGTCACTGGAATTCACATCAAAGAAAATATTTCTTCTCTCAAACTAAACAGTACATTTGGGAGGAGCCGGATTTATTCAAAATAGGAGTAGATCAGATTATCCGGCGATGTGTTCCAGATAATGAGCATTATGACATTTTAAATCAATGTCACTCGTATGCATGTGGAGGCCATTTTAGTGCTAAAAAGACAGGTCATCGAATCCTACAAAGTGGATTCTTTTGGCCGACCATCTTTAAGGACTCCTACGAGTTTGTTAAGTCATGCCTACGATGCCAGCAGATAGGAGGTATTTCAAAAAGAGACCAAATGCCTATGACACCAATTCTTATAGTAGAGATTTTTGATGTGTGGGGCATAGACTTTATGGGACCATTCCCGACGTCATACGGTTTCGAATATATCTTAGTGGCAGTTGATTATGTCTCTAAATGGGTAGAAGCCGAAGCCACAAGGACTAATGACCACAAAGTAGTCTGCCAATTCGTTAAACGTAATATATTTTCTCGCCATGGAATCCCTAGAGCCATAATTAGTGATGGGGGTTCTCATTTCAAAAATATGTACTTTAGCAAACTACTTAAGCATTATGGAGTAACGCATAAGATAGCAACTCCATATCACCCACAAACTAGTGGACAAGTAGAGGTATCTAATAGGGAGGTCAAGCGAATATTAGAAAAAACAGTGCGACCCGATAGGAAAGATTGGTCAATACGATTAGATTATGCGCTTTGGGCGTATCGTACAGCATATAAAACTCCTATTGGTATGTCTCCTTATAAACTAGTTTATGGGAAATTATGTCATCTCCCGGTTGAGTTAGAGCACCGAGCCTTATGGGCCATTAAAAACGCAAACCTTAACTTCACAGCTGCCGGCATAAATTGAAAACACCAACTGAACGAATTAGAAGAAATTCGCAAGGAAGCTTATAAAAGTTCTAAAATATATAAAGAAAAAACAAAAGCTTTCCACGATCGAATAATTAAACGAAAGGTGTTTAATAAAGGTGACAAAGTTTGGTTATTCAACGCACGCCTGCGGCTCTTCCCAGGCAAACTAAAAAGTAAATGGTCAGGCCCATACACAGTAACTAACGTCTACCCCCACGGTGCGGTTGAAATAATAGATCAAAAAGGCGGTGAACCGTTTAAAGTGAACGGACACCGATTAAAATTATTTGTACAATGGGCTGACAATGAAATTATATCATCTGAGACAATGGTCTTGGAAGATATCACTTAAATATTAAGAGTTCCAAAATGTCTGGCTGAAGACATTAAACTTAGCGCTTTCTGGAAGGCAATCAAGTGAACTTTGTGGGTATGTTCCATAGAAACCCTCACGAGACTATAACTCGTCCACTCAGGCTACTGAGGGGTTTAAAGGCTTGTTGCACATGCTAAGTGCAATCGTTTTTCACCACGAAAGTGTGCTTTAATTTCGTTTATTTAGTTATATGTAGTTCTTATTGATTTCTTAAATCGTCCTTTAAAACACTTAGCTGCGTTTAAGCTTGACTTTACTACAAAATGTCACATGCGGTAACCAACTAAGTTGGGGAAAGAATTTGCAATTTGGAGGAAATTAAAAGGAATATACTTACGTTAGGGAGGGGCAATTCCTAACAAAATGTGTGTTGCACCAATACTATATTGCACATGCTTGAATATTCGATACTTAGATGCTACATGTGTTGTTTCATTTCTTCGTAAATGTTTCTTGTTTCATAATTATTTGTGTGCCGAGGACGCCTCAATTCTTTAAGTTGGGGAAGGGGGACGCATTATGCTTCACACTATGCTTTATATGTTATATATCGTGAAACCGAGAAAACATTTACGAAAAATGACAACTTTTTGGTCAAATAACTCACTTATAAAGATTTAAGGTGCCATTGTTAGTGTTGATCTCAGTTAAACTTGAGTTTTCAACTCAAGTTGGGGAAGTTTGAAGAAAATTACTAGCACGAGAAGATGATGGGCCTTTCAGTGAGTTCTACGACAGCAACTTCGGACAACCTCCACAGCAGTAACCAGGTATCCTCGTTCCATTACATAAGTGTTTCAATTACCGTATTATTGTGCCATTTTTGTCGAATAAAGCATGTTACTTTCGAGATTTGATTAAGCAAGAAAAGAGCTATTAAAGATACTTCGATCTATTTCCCAATAAATTTTTATTGTTGAGCTTGCAACTTAAATATGATGATGTTAGTTAGGTCGGTTTCAAACAAAAAGATGTAATTATATAAGTTTAAATATAACACAAAGAGTCATAGATGTTTAAAACCAAGGAAGTGAACCGAGTTTGAAGTAGGATATGTTGTGTTGAGCGAGTGATAATTAACCAGGATTCCAATAGCCACTAATTATTCATGCAATAAGGGGGAGGAAGCGAACACGAATAAAGCCTCAATTCAAGTGTGGCCTAGTTGATTCAGGAGATTAAGTCTGAAGGGTACCATCATGCCTAGTCCCCTAAGACCAACTGGTCTGGGAGCGGCTGACCCAAATCCTGCTACACGGATCATCTAGAAAGTCATAGTAAACTTGAACGAAAAATATAGACATTGCATGAAAAGAACAAAAAGAAAAAATTAGTAGCTAAAGTCATGTATCGAGGGAAAAGATGGTCCAGTGACCCACGTGAATTCAATTCTGTAACCTTGAGCTAAAAGGATGATAGTGGTGAGGAATTTTTGAACAATTATCCGAAAAACATCACGATATATCTGAATTAAAATCTGTTCGTGTCTGCGAGTTTTATCACGTTTATGAAGGCTGGTGCTTGTTTAAATGAGTTAATTATGTCTTGTACACTTGATAAACCCGATGTTTTAAAAGTCTGATTTTCGTTGCTTGCTCGGGACGATCAAGAATTAAGTTGGGGAAGTTTGATCGGGTTATAATTTATCATGTTTATTAAGCGTAAAAGAGTTGTTTTTAATACAAAAGTGTTATAGAATGTGCCGCTATTGAATAAATTCTGTGCTTGTGCAGGTAAACAAAATCCGGTTTAAAATGGCGTAAAAAGGACAAAAATTCAGAGCCAGGCGCAGAGAGGGGCGCAGCCCTGCGCCCAGACCACGTGCTCAACAGAAGAAATTAATTCACAAAAATACGGATTTTACAGACAGGCGCAGGCCTGCGCCTACGGCTGCGCCCAGCCCATTAAAATATTAGACGGTCGTTTTTAGGGTTTTTCCAGCTTTTCCTATAAATACAAAGTCATATCTCAGAGTTTCTCATCGTTTTTTGAAGGAGAAGGCTAAGGAAAAGAACCCTGTTTGAGCGAACACGCGTACGAAGAACACACGAGTCAAGCTACGGAGATGGATAATCAACTCTTGAATATTGCATCAACTATGTCCGGCTAAGCTCATCATAATCATTCTCGGAGGAAGCACATCGCTAAGTTTTATTTTATGAACGATTACTTTAAGTTTGCATGGTTTTTATTATTTATATTTTGATTGTAAACGAATGATTATTATTTTGTGGTTGCGTTTCGCAAGATAGTTCGTATACATTTTATTATTCGTGCCGAGTTAATTGTTTAATTAAGACGAGTAATCAAACGTGTCACGCGCTATGCCCAAGATCACGTAACGACTTTAATAATAATTATAACAAAGATTATGTCTATGTAATCTTCATATCGTTTTTATAAATCAAAAACAAAGCGAGGTGTGGAATCCGGGAATGGTTATCTTCGCACTTTATTCAATCAAACAATTTTCTTAAGTTTTCTTTTCACAAATCTCGCAAGTAATTAGTTTTATAAATCAAGCAATCACTTTTTACAACCAAATCAATCTTTCTAAATTAATTATTTTACAACGCTAGTCGCTTAAATACGTGCAATCAACCTCTCGCTCTCTGTGGATACGATCCCTACTTACCCTAGCTTCTAAGGTATTTAGTGGTATTTTTGACGGGTTAACGACACTCGCATCAGGAGTGCACATTCATATAAATTTGGCCAAAATCAAGACACGGACATTAAAACGAGGGTCAAGGGGAGGAGCCTCTGGTGGTTATTGATTTGTTCACTTCATTTACAACATGAAATCTTAACAACTTAGGGCCTTAGGCGCTGTGAAGCTAGTGTTGCTATCTTAGTAGCCTTTATGTTGTTAAGATAAGGTTGTTGTTAGATAGTGCAATGTTGTTGCTGTGCAGCTTGCTACTGATGTGTGCCTGTAGGCGGCAGTTCAACCACTTTTACTCGGTTGAATTTGAAGTTAACCAACTTTATCCACTTTATTTCGTTAGAGAAGTAATATGTATACATACAAACGAATTTTATCGGTTAGAAACTAACGCATTTTTAATTTGTGTAATTATCTCATAACAAAATTTGGATACTCAGTTAGGACAAATTGTTGTTATCGAAAGTGAAATACACAATCACAAAAGCATGCAAGTCAAATTCCCAAGTTCTTTTCTTTTGTTTCAGTACCCAATTTTTCTAACAGATTCATGGTGGCTAGGGAGAGGACAATTAGAACTAGGGGTGTGCAAAATAACCAAACCTGAATAATCCGCCTGAACCAAATCTTAAACAGGTTAGTTGGGTAAACGTAATAATTTCGGTGTAGGATTCATTTTATTCGGGTACCCAAATAACCCGTTTACTTTTTTAAATACTCAATTTTAATTTGAATTAGAATTGTTCAATTTTAGAATTAGAATTGTTTATATATAAAATGTAAAGATCTAAATATCCAAAGCATTTAACCTGTTTTGCCCAAATTACCCATTTAATTCATTTAAATTACTTTGTAGATGATTTTATTTATTATATCAAAACCGAATAACTCGTTTAACCCAAACCGAGTAACTCGATACCCATTTAACGCGAAACCGATTAACACGTCCCTTATTTGGTTTGGGTTCGGCCTGATAACTCACACCTTCAAACCCGAATAACCTCATACCCATTTAATTCACGCGAATAACACTCCTAATTGGAAGACAACAGCATATTGGATACATCCACAATTCCAATCAGTTGAAACATCTACCTGTTTGATTTCCAACTCTGGACATTCCAAGGAGACTTTGATCAAAATTAGGAATAAATGTGTTGTTGATTCTGATATGCAGCAGATTAAAGAGATAGCCTACAAGCTTATAGACCAGTGGAAAAATGGTAACGTAGGCGAAGCGATAGGCCAGGTCATAACTTTCAAATCATATATTAATTGTTCCATAAACAGCCCACAAAAATCTCTTCATGGCTCGGACCCATGACCAATGGCCATAGGTAATCTGCCCATAATTTGGGCTATCCATTGTTTATTTTGAATCGTTTCAATTTTGGATGGGTTGGTAATTTCGTGAATTCTGTCAATCGTGTGATATATCTTGAAATGCGAGTTGTGTACACCAAGAAAGAAAGGCAATAGATCTACATCACTGTGTTCCAATGTGAGAACCAAATTTTAGGTATCAAGTCCATGAACTATGCAAGGAATCTAATTAATTACCAAGGAAGATATATATTTCATATCTTTCGCACCCAAATGTGATCAGGTATATTCCTAGGCAAACAAGATTTCCCAAAAAACAAAGATGGAGTAATTCTAAGTCTTTACTCAACCAAACTTTAATGCTAATTAAAAATAACTTCCATTAGGCATTCATACAAGTTATAGATTGTATCGATGGAATGTCGCCATATGGTGGATTAGCTAATTATCTCATGCAATCCTAGTTATTGACGGTGGTGTGAATGGCCATGAGCTGGTTTAGATTATTCAAAGATGTGGATGCTATTGTTATTCAAGATAAGACGTACGGCTACGTTTCTCTAGATGGTTTTTTAAGTTCGTTTTAAAACCCTATTCCTAGTTGATCGATGTGAAACAATAGGAGATTCTCTAGTCGAGGACATGCTCCTTCCTAAATAAGTAATTAATCAATAGTAGGCTTTTGTACTTGTTTTAATGACATGATCTAGTGTCTTGGGTCATTCACCTTTATGAGTAGCATTCACCATCAAATAGGCTTGACTTTATTATTATAGGTTTGGAAGAAAAAAACATGGGGAACTTGAAATCCAACAAATCATTTTAGTTGGGATGGAGCATTGGATGTGGATCTAACGAGGACTAGAACAAGGAATCCTCACTTAGAAAAACATGGACGGGCAACCCTTCATCCCGATCCCAAAGATGATGAAGAACCATTTAATGTTCTCATGTAAAATTACACACACACATATATATAGGGTTGAGATCCATGGAGTACCAAATTAGACTAGTGAACCGGAATATCATCATTACATGTTCATTACGATAAAACGTTAAATTTCATGCAAAAGTATAATATTCATATGTTCAAAATTGCATTATGATTAACTAGTTCACATCATTTTTATATTCATTACTATACTTTGAAAATGTTTAAACATTTACTTTCATGTAAAAGTGCAATATGCACATGTTCATACCTTTGAACATGTCCATAATATTGTTATTTTGCATGAAATGAAACATTTTATCATAATATACATGTAAATAATGTGAACTAGTCAATAATAATGTACATTTGAACATATGTATATTGCAATTTTTGCATGAAATTAAACATTTTATCGTCACTACAAAAAAAATGTCATTTAGTGACACACGCTTTTAGTTAATTACACAAAAAAAATGTCACTATATCTTACTTTTAGTGACACTTATGAAAAAGTGTAGGTATAGAGCAATCTTTTACCCACGCTTTTTCCAAATTAGTGACACAAACACATACATTTTTAGTCACTATATATCTATACCCACTCCACTTTTACCCACTCTTTTTGTTGTAAAAAAAGTGTCACTATAAGTATCAAAATCTTTTACCTACACAACAAAAAGTGTGGGTAAAAGTGGGGTTGGTATAGATATATAATGACTAAAAGTGTATGTGTTTGTGTCACTAATTTAGAAAAAGTGTGGATAAAAGATTGCTCTATACTTGCACTTTTTCATAAGTGTCACTAAAAGTAAGATATGGTGACACTTTTTTTGTGTCACTAAATGATATTTTTCTTGTAGTGCGTATTGAACATGTTCATCTAATATGGTACTCTAGTACCCCAGTCTAATGTGGCACCCCATTTATCTTGAATATATATATATATATATATATATATATATATATATATATATATATAGGTGGGTTCAATGGAGAACCTCTATGCATCGAAGAACCTTGGAGAATCATAAAGCATCGCTAGAAAATCGTAATGCGTCACGTTGAAAGTCGATGCACCATGCGGGAATTTGATGCATCCACGCGGGAATTGTGATGCATTTGTGGTTGTGCATTGAGGTTCTTCGATGTTTTTCGATGCATGGAGGTTCTCCATTGCACCCCCTCTATATATATAATATGGTTCGAGAGAGTATCACTCCTTATCCAGCGCACCAGAAGGTGCCACCTTTAAAAAAACTTTTTTTAAATTTTTCTTTTCATAAACATGTTTTAATTAATATTATGAAGATCACATGTAAATTTTACATACATTCACATCTTCTGGCTCCTAAAAAGTTATGTGAACGCACACTTACAAAACTTTGTATATATGTGAACTTGCATTTATGTGATCCGTGATTTCATGCACCTAAAGTGTTCGAATTTGTATGAAATTTATATATCATCTGTGTAATGTTAATTAAAACATGTTCATGAAAAAAATTTTCAAAAAATTACTTTAAGAGTGGTACCTTCTGGTGCGCTGCATAATGGGTGGTACTCACTTGAACCTAAATCTATATATATATATATATATATATATATATATATATATATATATATATATATATATATATATATATATATATATATATATATATATATATATGTGTGTGTGTGTGTGTGTGTGTGTGTGTGTGTGTGTGTGTGTGTGTGTGTGTGTGTGTGTGTGTGTGTGTGTGAGGTTCATTGAAGAATTTTTGTACAAAAGAACATGTCATCCATTAGATCAAAAATTTGTATGGTTTAGATTAAATGAAAAAAGAGTAAATACTTAGAAAACTTTATGCATCCCGTGCATTCAAAATTAAACGAAATAGGGTATTTTGGATAGTTTCAAAAAATATATGTATTTATTCAAATTAATTTTAATTTTATATTAAAATTTAATATTCTAAGAAATAATTAAATAATAAATGATAAATAAAGTCAATTGATACACTTCCAAATTTAACAAAATCTATACATATTCAAAAAAGATGACAGAGATATGTCGATGCATTTCACGTAAATCGTTCAGTTCGTGATGCATCTCGCCTTTATCTATACAAATTTGTGATGCATTACTATTAATCGTCATCATCTTCTTGAAACAACGGTGATGCATAGCAGCGTAGTGGTGGTGGACGGCGATGCACAACACCTTCTTTCATCGTTCATCTTTTTCGTTCTTCATCAAATAACCTTCGTTATTTCCAACCTTCAAACCACGACGATGCACAACACCTTCGTTCATGATCATTTAACCCATGAAGATGCACAACACATTCGTTCAAACCACAGCGATGCACAACATCATCTATCTTCATTCAAACCTTAAATCTTTAATCACCATGAAAATCCAACTATCTTTCTTCATTCAAACAACCATAAAAAATATTCGAACATTCATGAAAATTGAGGGGCGGCCGAGAGAAGAAGAGAGTGTCGGCGCCAAGAGAGGAAGAGACGGAGGATGCCGAAGAGAGGCGATAGAGGGAACAAGCAGGGGCGGCGGCGGTATGGTGGTGGAGGTGGTCGGCTATAGGAGGCCAAGAGAAAGAAAGATGGGGAGGAGGTGAAAGAGAGAAAGTTGATGGAAGAGAGAAAGAGGGGGAAGGGGAAAGGGAAAGATGGAGAGATATATGGAAATATAGTTAATGGTGATTTGATTTCCATATATTTAAAAATTTATATATTTTTAATTATTATAATTTTTAATATTCCCTAAATACCCTCAATGCACCCTTGATGTACCATCTGATGCATAAAAGTTTCTAGAAGTTCCTATATTCATAAAAGTTCTTAATTGAACCTCAATATATATATATATATATATATATATATACATATATATATATATATACACACACACACACACACACTCACTCACACATGTATGTATGTATGTATGTATGTTTGTATGTATGTAGATCTAGATTTATATGAGAAATCAAATATTTGTAAGAAATGATTAAAATAACATATATGTTATTTCGTGATTCAACAAAAAGTGTTGAATCAAAGACATAATGATCATTTTGTGTTTAATTATTCAACACATGCTTTTGAATCACAAAATAATATATTGATTCAATATATATATTATTTTGATTCTACATTTCTCACAAATATTTGATTTCTCATTGGATCTTAATCACTCACACACACACACACACACACACACACACACATATATATATATATATATATATATATATATATATATATATATATATATATGAAGGTTCAAATTAGAGAGGGGGATTGTGGTGGCGGTGGTGGTCCTTCTAGCGACCGAAAGGGAGAGGGGAGAGGCGAGATAAAAAAATGATAGATGGAGTCGTGGTGATGGTGGTGTGCACCGCCGTGAGCGGCGGTGGTCCTTCTAGCGGCCGAAGGGAGAGAGAGAGAGAGAGAGAGAGAGAGAGAGAGAGAGAGAGAGAGAGAGAGAGAGAGAGATGAAATAGTGATGGTGGTCTTGCAACCTAGAGGGAGAGGGGGAGAGGAAAGAGTGTGTGTTTGTGTATGTGTGAATGGTTAAGAGAATGAGGGGGAAAGTGAGGGAAAGTGAGAGTAAGTTATGGAAATGTAGTTATTATTGATTTTATTTCCGTATATTTAATTTCAATATATTTTGTATTCCTTAAATGTCCTTTGTGCATCATTGATAGATTATTCGATGCACAAAAGTTTCCCAAGGTTCCTTGGTGCATAAAAGTTCTCAATTGAACCTCAATATATATATATATATATATATATATATATATATATATATATATATATATATATATATATATATATATATATATATATATATATATATATATCTGTGTGTGTGTGTGTGTATGTGTGTGTGTGTGTCGATTGGGGTTCAATAGGGAACATTGATGCATTGGGATCTACTGAGAATCAAAAATGCATAAATGACAATATTGGAATAGTTAATATAAATCTAAGTTAATTAAGAGATTTAATTTAATTAATTTTATTCTCGTTAAATTAGGAAACTAAATCAAATCAACCAACCTTTCATTTATCCCTCACCCTTTCTTTTTCTCAAGGCCGACGGCCGGCCACCACTCCACTGTCATCTCTCTCGGCGGACTTACGGCAACCCCTCCCTCATCAACACCGCGGAAACCTCCATCATCTCTCTCTCTAGGCCGGCAGCCACCATTCCTCTCGGACGCCACCACGGCACCACACCACCGCCCATCGCACCACCATCATCGACCATCAGTGGCGTAGCCAAAATTTCATTCTAGGGTAGGCCAATTATGTTGGTTCAAATCGATAAGTATCGAAAAATGTTATACTATAAATTTTGGTTATTATTAATTTGCTCAATAAAAAGTTTTAATTGTTATGAATACAACATTCTTTTTACATCTAAAAAATCATTGAATAAACATATAAACAATAAACATTATTACGCAGACTTCACGTCTAATTTATGGTTAAATCAAGTGTAACATTTAGTAAATAAACATATTCACATTAATGATATAGAAGATAATCGTAAAAACAAAAAAGAGTAGAAAATAATTCGTAATGAAAATTTGAGAACGTACACATTCCTTAAAATATCTTATTTGGTATTTGAACCAATGGGAAGTGAACGTAAAATTTAGTTAGAAATATAACGAGTTAAAAATTATTTTGAATGGTTGAAATTATATATATATATATATATATATATATATATATATATATATATATATATATATATATATATATATATATATATATATATATATATATATATATAGGGAGGTTCAATGGAAAACCACCATGCACCTGAAAACTTGTGAAAACCGCACTGCACCACCACAAATGCATCAAATTCCCCGCGCGATGCATCAAATTTTCCGCGTGATGCATCACCTTATTTACGATCATGCCACCGCGTTTTTCATGAAATGCACCAAATCGGACGGTTTGCGTAGGTTTCCATAGTTTTCAGGTGCATAGTGGTTTTCCATTGAACCCACCCCTATATATATATATATATATATATATATATATATATATATATATATATATATATATGTGTGTGTGTGTGTGTGTGTGTGTATAGTGTGTGTGTGAGGGGTGGCCATGGCCCACCCATTGGAAGATGTGGCTACGCCACTGTCGACCATTGCACCACCGTCATACCATCAACAATTCGAGAATGAAGTTTCAAATTTTGAATGAACGATGAAGATGAACACGATGCATAGCAGCCGGTTCACGATGCATCATGCTTGAAAATGAATACGCTGAAGATGTATCGTGTTTAAAGATGAATTCGATGAAGATGCGTCATCATTTTGATGATGCATGATGGTGGGACGAAGATGAAGACGAATATGGCCGAAGATGAGGATGAAAGATTAAAATGCATCATGAATTGAAAGATGAACATAGATGCATCGATATCAAATCATCCTTTTTGATTTTGTTTTGATTTTATAATTTTGGAAGTGTATCAATTAATTTTATTTAGCACTTATTGTTTACCTAATTGATTGAATATTCAATTAATATAAAGTTAAATTTTATTTGACTAGATATATTATTTTTCCGAAATGCCTCTATGCATACCATATACATGTATCGTGTGATGCATCAATGATTATTTAATCTAAGGGTTGTGGTTGGTTGTTTTTTGGTTCTCGATGCATATGGTTTCTTATAGAACCTGACCCTATTTAATACAAATTAATAACAATATTTTAAGATTGTATGTATTTTTACACAATAATTTCTATAAACAAATCACATGTATTATATGGTAAATAAATTAGGAAATGGAATAATGATTAAAAGGTTGATCGAACGTGCCGATGAAAAAAAGAAAAGGAAAGATGATTGATTATTACATTCATATGTCAAACGTATATTACAGTAACATCGATCATATTTTGTTTTGATCTCAGAAGTTGTGACACCCTTGCCACAACAACCACCAATTACAATACACCCAGGATTAATCACCAACATACAATAACATAATGATCTGATAACCTAAATTAAGTGCGGAAGCATTAAAAACATAAATAAAGTAGTGCAAAAAGTGTTAAACACCCTACGGTGCTATAAGGTACCAAGTCTAAGTCTACACACCCATACATTTATTACAATCATCCAGAATATATTACAACATTGTCCAAATCACAATTACCGATCAAATAGTGCCGAGTCTCCCAAATCTTCCAAACGACCTAACTAGAAGGTCCAGCAGTAGACTTCCCTTTTCCTGTAAAATAAAAAATCAACAATTGGGGAATAAGCGGATGCTTAGTGAATACAGAGATTATGCATTTTATAAATTTTTATGAAGCCCAAGGATAACACAGATGACCAACATCGGATATCCTCTTCGTACACAAAGTACGGACCAGAGCCGCAGCCCCTTTGAGCTCAAAGCTCGGCATTTAAACATACCATCTGAGACAAACGTACGATCGGGGATGACATACTGCCTACCGGGCCTAGGAGGGATCAGCTCCAGGTCATATAGCTTAGTAACATCAGAGTAATCGATGCGACCCACCGGTCCATCACTAGATGCACAACAACCGAAAGGACATGCAACAAGTAAGAATGTGCATCTAAATCTACGCAAGTTAGTAGAATTGCAAACAATCAATGAAACAACAAGTCTCAGCAGGCAAAGCTTCCATAAAACAAATATAAACATGCGAAATCTACTGTACTCACAGTGGGTGCGTAATTTATCTTTTAACCGATATTATTTCTCTTCGGGCTTTCAACCGGATCCGCCAAGTACCCCACTGTGGGTTGAACAACACCACAAGGGACCTGTTAAATTAGTTACAACAATATTTCAAGTCAAAAACCGTTTAAATCCATAAAACCAAGTTTCGTAAATTTTGCAATATTTTTCCCCATTTCGGATCCATATCCAAATTCGAACCTCAACTAAATTTGAACCCATTTCAAGTTCACACCTTGTCCTTTAAATAACTCTTGGTATTTTAGGTGTTGTTTATGAGTTTCATTCAAAATACTTGAGTTTAGAGAGTAGATTTCTCATTTTTAGGCATTAAACTCGAATTTCGGGGGTTAAATTCGAATTTCCTTCGAATTTAATGACTAAATTCGAATTCCTAAGGGTAGATTCGAACCATATTCGAATCTATGGCATTAGATTCGAATCTATGGTTGTAAACTCGAATTCCTGCTCGAATTTAGTACAAAAATCGAGTTTGTTCTTGCATTTCGACTCTGTTCTTGGCATTTTCGAGTCTGTTCATCCTTATAACTTAAATCCTTCATTCTAAGGCCTAAAATCATGAATATATCAAGTATTATACCTAGGTTTGATTCTATTACACATATACTATCTCATTCTTGCAAGATTTCAAGCAAAATCGGCTTTAAATCGCATAAAAATGACAGATTCGAACTTATGTTTTTCAAAACCGAAACACAAAATCTTAAAAGAGTCGATTCTTACCTTAATCCGTATGAAATCAAAAATCCAACCGTAGATTGTTGTTGTACTCCTCGAGATCTTTCCGATGACGTATAAATCTCGATAATCGGCCGGTCGGTTTGCGAGATATCTTAAAGAGAAGTAGAGAGTGTTTTTCTAGAGAGAGAGTGTAGAGAGAGAGAGCATTTGGAGAATGAAAATGTATTTGGCCTTTTTATTCCCATCTTTCCCATTTTGGACATTTCACCCCTCAACTTAACCGGTTCCATAAAATACTGATTTATTCTTAAATTTATCATTACTAACTTTTATAATTCATAATAATCATTTCAAAGTTCTTAAACTTTTTAATTTTCTTAAAACAACAACTAATTTTTATCTATCCCCAAATACATAATCTTTGCTCATAATTTAACTTATTTATAAATTACATGTCTAAATATTTCTTAAATCACCGTAATTGAATTCGAGGATGTTACAACATGGGCTCCACCACGCTCAAACTTCGTCCTCGAAGTTTATTTGGATTCGAATACATACTTATACTTTTTCAACGTATCGACTTTTTTTCTCCCAAGTATGGTTTACTCCTTTGTGATGCTTCCAACGTATCAATACTATTTTAATCTCTTTGTTCCTTAATTTCCTTACTTTCATATCCATAATATATTCTGGACTTTCAACATATATTAATCTTTATTGATTTCGAATTCGGTATAATCAGCCTAATCTTCATTACTAGTTGTGAAGATTTCATAAAGCTTTCCACGTGAAACACCGAGTGTTATTTCGATATTTCCTTAGATAATTCCAAATGAGATAACAGATTCCTAACTTTTCTGTTATTCTAAATGAACCAACTCACCTCAGTGCTAAGTTTATCCTTTTTTCAAAACAAGTAGTACACCTCATCGGTGATACTAACAAATATACTACATTGTTTCCCTCAAAACTGATTGGTTTAGGTGTTTCATCATTATAATTCTTCTTTCATATCACAGACTCAGCAATCAGAGTCCTTTCAATTTCATTCCAACACGTAGGCATTCTACATTTCCTCACGTACAAAACTGTAAACAGTGTTTTCTTGATTTTTAACATGATAACTAGTGTTATACGAAAATTCTATCAAAACAATTGATCTTTTCTGTTGGTACTTAAATCCAGAATGTATGATCTCATTATATATTCCAATGTGAAAATAGTCCATTCATTTTGACCATCTGTCGGGGTTAGTAAGCTATACTCATAGCTATATGTGTTCCTAATCCCACTTGTAAAGCAAACCAATAGTTGAAAATGAAACGACTCTTCTAATCAAACATAATCGATTCTAGTGTACCATAAAAATAATAACCTTACTCACGCATATCTGTGCAAGTTTTTCCGATCATAACTTTCTCAAGTTGGTATATACATACCAATTTAAATCAGCATGTCTACAATTTATTAATCGTAGAAAATTTCTTAAATTTGTAATACCGCGAAATAGCTTCCAAATTCTCAATCCCTCTACTTTTAGCGGAATCCTCCGAGATCTCAACTCCAGAAATCACATACTACAAAATATAACCTATTGTAATCAAAATTCACGATTTGACATATTCAGCTTTAGACTTACACCAAAATATCATCGATAATTACAATTACCGATTCCTCCAACATTGATATACAAATCCATATTCATAATGTCCATAACTAATTACTCGTAGTGCTCATAATTATCCCTGAAAGCCATTTTCAGTACATTCCTTCTTCGGACCTCAATTAATCATATCCCATTCGTAGATCAATCTTAGAAAAATAATTAGCTCTCATGCAGCTAATCGAAATAATCATCAATTCCCGACAGCGGATACTTATAGTCAATTTGTTCAAATCATGTGAATCTATGCACATTCTCATTGTGACATCTTTTGTTTCATAAACACTATCGGGCTCCACACGGCAGAGAACTCAATCTACAAAGCCCCTATCTGACAACTTCTGAAGTTGCTTCATCATATCTTACCTTTCAGTAGATGCATACCGATACGAACAACAAGCTATTGGAGAAACTCCAGGGATCAAGTCAACACAAAATTTCACTTGTCTTTCAAGTGACACATCAGACAAGTCTTCCAGAAACACATATGGAAACATTTGGGACAACAGGCGCATCGGCCACAGTTTTCTTTTCAGTCTTGGTATCAATAACCTATACCAAACAAAACTCACAACCCTAAGCAATCAGCTTTCGGGACCTAACAATCATCATTAGACATTGATCCCCACTTCTCCAATACTCATATATACAATTCTCTCGCCCCTCCGGCGTAATTATCTTTATTATTCCTTTATTGCAAACTACATGCGTCTCATTACATATACACAACCAATTCATTCCAATTTTCATATCAAATCACCGATCTCTACTGGAATCAAGTCAGGATTGAAGACTACCTCTTCAATCACTAGAGTACAATCATGATACACGTGATCTACGTTAACTAATGTGTTACTTAACAATTTCAACATCAATCACAACAGACAACTTAGACCAAGGCATCAACACTTGTTGAGCAAAAGCAGTAGATACAAATAATTGGTCGGCACCAGAATCAAACAGAACTCATGTCTACCTCCGAATCTTTCTTAGATTCTGAATCGTAGTACTAGACTTTTCTTTGCTTTACAAGCATAAGTCGTTAGTATCCAAAGTCTCTTTAAACTTTTTATGTTTGATCAAATCTTCATTTCATTAAGTATTATATCCACCCTTCCAATCGATTATACTTCACATTCATTTCTTACTTTACACTTTGCATTACATATTTCAATTTCTCTTTTAAAATTATCATGTATTTTCCATGTATTATCATACCCTCGTATGCTTTTCTCTTATAATTTCTAGATTTGTTTTCCTCATATAATATTCATATATATACCAACATTGAATCAGTCTCTTTGATTTCAACTACATCAAATTCTCATGAACAGTTCGTGTCATACGTTCTCAACCACAACCTTTGTAAGCTTACAATATTCAATACAATGTACCTTACTGTTTCCTTTTAATACAAGTTGATGTTATTTGTTTTATGATAAACACTACAAGTTGTTATCATTCCCTCAAACATATTACATATGATACTAATACTATTAGTTCCAATTCTTTTAACCCATCATGGTCAAACTTAAACTTCATTACAACTTCTAAACTCATTCATAAATTTCCAAGAAGTCTATGACATCTTTTCCAATTCAAAGCTTCCAAGTCCATCTTGGCTATTCATCTACTGCCTATTTATATACTCGAATATTCTCATTCACAAACAGGATTATACTTATATTAGTAATAAAACTTATATAACTCGATTTCATGTTAACTTCAGCATCATAGAACTTCGATAAAATATTGCATATGGAGTCTTTAAGGTACACCTCTAACTCTATGGATTAACGTCCAAAAATTATAACCACGATCTCATCCCTTTGTCAAACCTTTCATTCATAGTTTCATCATGTATTACATGCTAATTCTTTGGTCGAAATTTGCAATTTCTGCTAAAATGGCCCACTTTTCCACAATTATAACAAGCATCGACCTTCATTGGACATTTGTTAGCCTTATGTCCAAATTGATTACAATGGCAACATCTCTTACTTCTATCACGTTTATTTGTTCTTGACCTCAAGTATAGTCCATTTAGTTCATCTTCTCCAGACTTTACAATCTTTCCAATAGCTCTTTCTTCATGATTAACATGTGGTACGATATCAGGCTCACCATATTGCCTACTAAACAACAACTTGAATTGTTCCCAACTAAAGGAAGCAATCAACTTGGATCCCAATTCTTTTTCCCAACGGTCCCACCATTCCTTAGCTTGTCCAATCAATTGATCCTTAGCTAAAAATACCTTATACTCATCCTTACAATTCATCTCTCTAAAGATTTGTTCCATAATTGTAATCCACATTTTTGCTTCCTCAATTCTCAGAGATCCAGAGAATGTGGGAGGTTGCCAGTCCTTGAGTGATCTAACTACATACTTCATGTAATTCTCATCAATTCCGGTTTCATAATCAATCTTTTCCTTGCCCTTGTCTTTTCGTTTCGCTTTATTTCTAAGGTTTATGTTATCCACAACATAATTCCTTTCATATTCCCTCTTTTCTTTTCTCTTGTCTTCTTTTCTTTTGGCTTTGGCCTCATCTCGCGCCCGAAACTGATCCTGAATCATTTTGTTCTGTTCAGCCATCAAGGCTAACATCATTTCTCTTGCTTCTTCAGGTGTCATTCCTCCAGACATGTTCTAAAATATAAACATATAACTTGTTTAGTAACATGTCATCAGTTTAAAGACACCACTCATTTGTCCCGTATGATAGTCAATCTCTTATAATTACTATATCATAACCTATCTTAGTTCAGATCATTACTTAAACCACTACATATCATTACCTAATGTTTGAGATCAAGACCTCACGGACACTTGAATCTCAAACTACTGCTCTGATACCATCTCGTGTGACACCCTTGCCACAACAACCACCAATTACAATACACCCAGGATTAATCACCAACATACAATAACATAATGATCTGATAACCTAAATTAAGTGCGGAAGCATTAAAACATAAATAAAGTAGTGCAACAAGTGTTAAACACCCTACGGTGCTATAAGGTACCAAGTCTAAGTCTACACACCCATACATTTATTACAATCATCCAGAATATATTTACAACATTGTCCAAATCACAATTACCGATCAAATAGTGCCGAGTCTCCCAAATCTTCCAAACGACCTAACTAGAAGGTCCAGCAGTAGACTTCCCTTTTCCTGTAAAATAAAAATCAACAACTGGGGAATAAGCGGATGCTTAGTGAATACAGAGATTATGCATTTTATAAATTTTTATGAAGCCCAAGGATAACACAGATGACCAACATCGGATATCCTCTTCGTACACAAAGTACGGACCAGAGCCGCAGCCCCTTCGAGCTCAAAGCTCGGCATTTAAACATACCATCTGAGACAAACGTACGATCGGGGATGACATACTGCCTACCGGGCCTAGGAGGGATCAGCTTCAGGTCATATAGCACAGTAACATCAGAGTAATCGATGCGACCCACCGGTCCATCACTAGATGCACAACAACCGAAAGGACATGCAACAAGTAAGAATGTTCATCTAAATCTACGCAAGTTAGTAGAATTTCAAACAATCAATGAAACAACAAGTCTCAGCAGGCAAAGCTTCCATAAAACAAATATAAACATGCGAAATCTACTGTACTCACAGTGGGTGCGTAATTTATCTTTTAACCGATATTATTTCTCTTCGGGCTTTCAACCGGATCCGCCAAGTACCCCACTGTGGGTTGAACAACACCACAAGGGACCTGTTAAATTAGTTACAACAATATTTCAAGTCAAAAACCGTTTAAATCCATAAAACCAAGTTTCGTAAATTTTGCAATATTTTTTCCCCATTTCGGATCCATATCCAAATTCGAACCTCAACTAAATTTGAACCCATTTCAAGTTCACACCTTGTCCTTTGAATAACTCTTGGTATTTTAGGTGTTGTTTATGAGTTTCATTCAAAATACTTGAGTTTAGAGAGTAGATTTCTCATTTTTAGGCATTAAACTCGAATTTCGGGGGTTAAATTCGAATTTCCTTCGAATTTAATGACTAAATTCGAATTCCTAAGGGTAGATTCGAACCATATTCGAATCTATGGCATTAGATTCGAATCTATGGTTGTAAACTCGAATTCCTGCTCGAATTTAGTACAAAAATCGAGTTTGTTCTTGCATTTCGACTCTGTTCTTGGCATTTTCGAGTCTGTTCATCCTTATAACTTAAATCCTTCATTCTAAGGCCTAAAATCATGAATATATCAAGTATTATACCTAGGTTTGATTCTATTACACATATACTATCTCATTCTTGCAAGATTTCAAGCAAAATCGACTTTAAATCGCATAAAAATGACAGATTCGAACTTATGTTTTTCAAAACCGAAACACAAAATCTTAAAAGAGTCGATTCTTACCTTAATCCGTATGAAATCAAAAATCCAACCGTAGATTATTGTTGTACTCCTCGAGATCTTTCCGATGACGTATAAATCTCGATAATCGGCCGGTTTGTTTGCGAGATATCTTAAAGAGAAGTAGAGAGTGTTTTTCTAGAGAGAGAGTGTAGAGAGAGAGAGCATTTGGAGAATGAAAATGTATTTGGCCTTTTTATTCCCATCTTTCCCATTTTGGACATTTCACCCCTCAACTTAACCGGTTCCATAAAATACTAATTTATTCTTAAATTTATCATTACTAACTTTTATAATTCATAATAATCATTTCAAAGTTCTTAAACTTTTTAATTTTCTTAAAACAACAACTAAGTTTTTAAATATCCCCAAATACATAATCTTTGCTCATAATTCAACTTATTTATAAATTACCTGTCTTAATATTTCTTAAATCACCGTAATTGAATTCGAGGATGTTACAGAAGTGGCTTAAGGATGTGATAGAGGTGGCTTAAGGATGTCATAGGTCCACTTTCAACGGTTTCTCTATGTTTATTTAAAGATCCAGCTCAGGAAGACGAGGAACGACTCATCCTCAAGTCTGTACCATTTGACGGATGTACGTACTAACATAAAACTAGGATCTTTATGTTCATATATGTTCTGGCATTAAAAGGATTCCTACTAGGATGAATTTAATTGCAAGGAATATCATCTCTGTCCGCTATGCGATCTGGAAAACGAAACTAAGGAACACTTATTTTATTCCTGTCAATTAAGTAAAGAGATGTGGAATTGGACTATGTCATGGTGTGATATATCCCTCTCGCAGCATCAGACTTTGGAGCAATTGATTGATTGTTTTGCAGCTGGAAAAACAAAAACAAAAAAAATAATAATAAAAGACAACAATTTCTGGAATTAGTAGTTGGGGGTGTAATCTGGTTTATTTGGAATGCCAGAATTAAGAAAATTTTCAACAATTGGAGACCTGATGTTGCTTCAATAAAAGATGATCTACTGGAAAATCTTTTTTCTTGGCTCAAATATAGAGCTACTTGTAAGTTTCTTTTATGGTCGTTGTGGGTTGTATACCCTTCCTCTTTATTTTGATCTACTTCTATTTGTAATCTTTATGCTCTCTTCTTGTTAGCTTTCTTTTCCTCAATAATATTTTGGCGGGTGTTCCTTTCTGGTGTGATGGCTATGCCAAAGCTCTTGGGTTGGTTTTACTTTTTAGTGTTCAAAAAAAAAATTTAAAACATTATTTTCTATTGCTTATTTTATTACAATTAGTTATCTGATTTTAATTATTTAATATCATATAATGACATTTTAAACACCCCACTCATTTAAAGAGAAAAAAACTCGTTTTATTCGTTTGGACCGGTTTTCAATTCATATAATTTCATATTTAATACGGTTTCCAGTTCACAATTAAAAAAACCAAGTTTTAAGGTAGATTTTATGACAAATGACTAAAATTTTTGACATTTTTATCATTAATAGTAACATTATTTATTTTTTATCATTAATAACATTGAGTTTTATATTTTTTATCGTTTATAATAACAATTTTTTATTTTTCTATCAATAATAGTAATTGGTGACCTGCAAACTTGTTTAGCAGGTCACCTACAACTTTTCAATTATTAAAAATAGTAACAACTTTTCATATTTTTATCAATAAAAGTAACATATCACATTAAACCTAACTTTTTTTTATTTTTTAAGTTTTTCTTAGAGTTTATAAACACCTAAATAAACTCAATTATGTTTCATATTTTGTTGTGCAATTTTACAATAAAATTTTATTTTTTAATTTCATTTTTTAATATTTATTTAAAGTTTATTTAATTACATTATTACCATGTGACGATTTTTTAAATTTCATTATATTTATTTATTTACAATTTTTATTTTTTTATAACTTTATAATTTTTTAATATATATTCTGAATATTTATTTACGAATAGATAATATTCGATTATTTATTCACGATTATAAATAATATGAACGAAAAAAATATACGAATCATTTCAATTTTCACTTTTTCCAAACGATAAAACTATGAATCATTCTCTTTTTAGTTTTTCCGAACAAAATAATAAGATCCATTTTGGTTTTTTAGTTCCGATCTAAATGGGTTGTAGTTTTTTTTTTTTTTAAACTAAAATTAAAAATGGGTTGTCATATTTTTCATTCGGCAATTTTTTCGTTAGCAAAAATAAAAAAAACTAGAGTTGTTCATAATTTTTTTGTTAAAAAAAATATGAACCATTCTGGTTTTTTAATTTTTTTTTCAATCTAAATAGGTTGTTTTTTATTTGAAAAACTAAAAATCAAAATGAGTTGCAATATCTTTCATTCAGAAAAACTATAAACCGAAATAATTCATTAGTTGTTTTCGTTGTTGAAAACACAAAAATAAATGGTTGCAATTATTTTGTTAGAAAAAACGACAAATCAAAATGGTTTATAGTTTTTTGTAAAAAAAAATCTAAAACATGAATGGGTCGTAGTTTTTCATTCGGTAAAGTTAAAATCTGAATGGATTGTAATCCATTTCGTTTGGAAATTATTAAAAAGCCGAACAATTTGTGGTTTTTTTACAAATGAAAAGTACTACAAATGACAAAGTATTGTGACCGATTCATTTTTTTAGTTTTTCTAGAAATGAAAAACTATGACTAATTGTTCTATAGTCTTATGAATGAAAAATATTGAAACTCATTTTGATTTTTGGTTTTATATAAAAAACTATGACCCATTTAGATTTAAAAAACTAAAAAATGGAACGATTTGTATTATTTTGTTCGGAGGAACTAAGAAAATGATAGTTCTTAGTTTTTTCGTTTGGGAAAAAAGTGAAAATTGTAATGATTCGTACTATTTTTTTGTTCATATTATATATAATTGTGAATAAATAATCGAATATTTTCTAATCGTAAATATTCAGAATATATATTAAAAAATTTATAAGGTTACGATAAAATAAAATATATAAATGCATAAATTTAATGAAATTAAAAAAATAGTTGCTAAAGATAGTAATAATATAATTAAGTAAACTTCAAATAAATAAATAATAATAATTAAAATAAAAACTAAAATTTCACAACAGAATTTGAAACATAAATTGTTTTTATTTTGGTGTTTATAAAATCTTATAAAACTTAATAAAATACAAAATTATGTTTTAATTTGATATGTTACTATTATTGATGAAAATATGAAAAAAAATGTAACTATTTTTTATAGCTGAAAAATTGATAACCTGCTAATTAGCAGGTTTGCAGATCACCTGTTGGGTACAATTATATATAGAGTTGAAAATAATATATTGTATTAGTTCAAGGGTATGTTTTGTAAATACTCATTTGTTGTATTTGAGTATAAATAGTAAGTGGGATAATAGAATGAAATGAGATCAAAAAGAATAGAAAGTGGATACGGATCTAGAGAGAGAAAAGAAGTTTGCTTTGCAAGAAAGCAATGAACCAAATGTAATATTCTTCTCTTAATCATTCAATAGATTGTGTTAGATTGTTATAATTATTCATATATTGTTTAATGTTGATATGAATTGCATGAAATATGAATTCACAATTGGTATCAGAGCCTAATATGGCTGAAATTGATTGAATTTTGAAATCTGAAAATTCATTTTTCGAACAAATTTTTTTTTCGAAAATCTGAAAAAAAAAATCAAAATGGTTTTTGATTCTGTGGATGAAATAGATTGAAAGTTGGAACGAAGGTGGAGCATTTAAGGTCGAATCTATTGTGATAAACATCAGATTTTAATTCCAAACACACACGATTTAATTTGGATTTTACTGAATCTTTGAAAAAGTGTGTGTTCTTGAGGTTTTTTGATCGATTTTTGGATTTTAATCTGAAATTAGCCAAAGTTATTTCTCAAAAAGTGTTTGTGTGTGAAAACCGCAGGTTCGATTTTAATATGGAATCAATTTGTGGATTTTTGTTGAAAATTGAATTTTTGAAGTTGATTTTTGAAATATTCAGTTGAAACTCGGGCAAAGGTACAATCAATGCTTCAATCGAGTTTTATGAAGTTGTTATTCGAGTTTGTCTGTGTTTCATTCGAGTTTTATAAACCTATCAACCGAGAAAACATAAGTATTAATCGAGTTGCATAAGGAACCATTCGAGTTTAGTCTCTATTCATTCGAGTTTCATCAAAGACCATTCAATTTCATTCGTGTTTGTTTGGTGCGTTGACCGAGTTTTATCAATGCTTTGATCGAGTTTGGTCCCTTGTTATTCGAGTTTCATACTTCATTGACCGAGTTTCATAAAGCTTTGACTGAGTTTAACTTCTTTGTAATTCGAGTTGATTTCTATTTCATTCGAGTTCAACATAACTTCATTCGAGTTGAACATCATATCATTCGAGTTTGATACTTCATCATTCGAGTTTGATCCTTTATAATTCGAGTTTCATCTTTCTTTGATCGAGTTTCAACCTTAATAATTCGAGTTTGATCATTACATATTCGAGTTTCATCCCATATCATTCGAGTTTCATAAATCATCATTCGAGTTTTGATTATTTGACCTTTGCTGCTTAAATTGGCCATAACTTTTGACTGGAATATCGTTAGAAGGCCTACCATACGTCAAATCGAAGCTTGAAAAGAGATCTACATTTCTAGAACCGGCATAGCCCGTTCGGTAAATTTTCGAGGCCCAAATCCACTCCAGAAAAAAGTTATGGGCAATTTCCTGCAGAAAAGCTGAAATTTCAACGTCAAAAAGTCATTTCAGAACTGATTTTTCGCAAGTTATCATTTTCAGATATAATTCTCAAAGTTTTATCAGAATTCACTCATTTTTCCATAAAAGATCTTGGAAGTTCATTTTTCAATAATTCATAATGGTGTTTGAACAATTTTCAAAGTCTGAGCTGATTGCCTAACTTACTGAATCTGAAAAGATTCGTAAGAACAATTACGACATTCTCATTCAGTTAAATACTGATAAACATTTAGCGTTACGTGACGTACAAATACTGAATGAAGAAATTCAAAGCTTAAAAGAAAAACAAAACTCTGATAGTTGTGCTCATCAGTTGAAAATATCTGAATTACTTAAAGAACTTGATGAGCTGAAACAAGAAAATTTTCAGAATGCAACTCAACTTAAATATATTTTGCCTGAAAGATCTGATCTGTACAAGAAAGTTAAGGAGCTTGAAGATACACTTTCTAAGACAAAACAATCTGATCAGAATTGTATCTTAAACGAAAATGAAGAAATTTTTGCTCTTCAACAAGAGTTGTCTTTAACTAAAGATTTGATTGAGAAGGAAAGACATGAGTTCTTACTTAAAGAACAAGATTTTAAATCAAAATCTGAGTTGTTTGAAGATGAAAGACAAATGTTCTTAATCAAAGAACAATCTTTTAAATCTGATTACCAATCATTTGATCATGACAAAAATTCAAATTTAGTCATTATCAAAAGTTTGGAAGATCAGAATCTTCATCTTACAAAACAATTACATGTGTTTTCTTCATCAACTGAGTCAAAGGTTAAGACCCCTTCTTCGGTGTGTTTAAAATCCAATGTTGATCACTCTGGTTTGTCTTCTGAAAGTGAAGTGAATCTAACTAACTCTGCTAAGTTTGATTCATCGTCAGATCTGAAACTTAAGTATCTTCTCAAGATACATAAAGGCAAAGACAAAATCATTGAACAACTTCCGGTAAAGACTTACACTGGTGAATCTTCGAAGTCAAATTTTCTTAAAGTTTTTGAAAATACTGGTCATTCTAATCAGAAAACATTTTCACAGAAAAATACCAAGTATTATCAGAAACATGCAAGAACCGGACAGTGTTTCAAAAAGAAGAGTTCGCAGAAGTCTAATCATTCAACTTCAAGTTTCTTTAGATATTCAGATATTCAATTTTCTCATACTCAAAGAAATTTATTTTCTGCTTTTGAAAGAGAAGCTAATAGTTATAATCTGCAATGGGTACCTAAACCAAAATACCAGTGGGTACCAAAACCCATTTTGAAATGGGTACCCAAGAGCGCTAACAAGTCTGGATCCAAATTTTTTTGGATACCAAAGACATCTTAAATTTTGCAGGTTATAGGTTTCTTATCATTTCAGATAAGGACCCGTTCTTCATTTCAATAGGCTCTTGATTACATCAGATCAAGACCCGTGTTTCAAATCAATATGGTTTTTAGTTAATCTAGACTAAAACCCGTTCTTCAGTTCAATCATTTGGTTTCTAGTTAATTCAGACTAGAACCCAGACTTCATTGAACCAGAGACAAAGGCTTTCAGTTACATCAGACTGAAACCCGAGCTTCGGTGACACATGGCTTCTAATCACCTCCGATTAGAACCCGAGTCTGAGAGACAAATCATACTGGAATTCCTGCCCTGCATTTAAGCTGAAATTGACAAGAGGGAGTTTTATTTTTATAATTTTTTTCTCCTGATTTCATTTCTATGAGTTGACTAACTGTGTGTGCTTATTTCCAGGGGGAGTTTCAGACGCACTTTGACGATGACATATTTCAAAACTGTGTGTGATCTTTCACGAAAATATTTGCTGCACACATAAAATTTTGTTTTTGAGCTGAAAAGAAAATTTTTCATCTGATTCTCTAAATCTCTCATTGAGATTAATTGGTCTAATCTCTTTGATCTTTATAATCTCATTTCTTCTGAGACTTTTTTCTTGTGTCTCCCATATATTTTTTATTCTCCCAATAAATTCTCCAAAGTGTTAATTCTTTAATGAAAATCTGATTCATTTCATAATCATATATCAGATTTTCCATTTCATTCTGATATCTCCCAAATCATCATTCCAATTTCATTTTGAATATCATCTGCTAGATTATCTGAGCTGAATTTCATGATATCACATGAGCTTCAAAGCTGAAAATATTTCTGCTGACTCCGATTATGCACCAATCTGAGTGATAGGCATAAATATCGCTTCGATGGTCTAACCAGAACCGGAAGACCTACCCAAGAAGCAAACCATCTATAGTTTGTGTGGGTAAGGGTTCTTTAGGTCTATTAGTTGAGAAGTGTCAGTTATCAAGGGATACTGACAGGGTCGAGCAGAGGTAAAATGTTAATTAGAGGGATATTGATATATTGAAAGGAGATGTGCATCTGATCATGCTTTTGCTATAAAGCTGACTGAATTCATTTCTCAAAGGTGAGCCGGAGGGAGCTTAGTTGAAAAATGCTGAGTACTTAGAGTTGAGAAAGGATTAAAAGAAAATAAAATCCTACCTAAACTGTGTCGGCTGGGTAATCCACATAATCTATCAAGCCCTCTGCGACTTGATATTGAAAAAGACGTCATGGACCCAGTGACGCATGCACTTAACCCCACCAACTACTCAGTTATCTCTCAAAAGATTTCTGTTTCAATAATCACGGAGATATAACACATTTCTATCGATATATCATTTGGATATTATTGATATTGAAACAAGGAAGACATTTGCTCCGGTCTCCAATTTCATTTGATGCACATTGTGTCTAGAGCTGATTACATACACTTTTAGGACACATCGAGTCTAATAGTCTGCGTGACTATAAACTGCTAGTCCAAAGTGACTAAGCCGGAACAAATAAGAGTGATTCTTTAATGATAAAGGATTTTACGATGACTATTTGGAAATCCTACCAGTGTTAATATCACGCCAGCGCTGAAAGTAGGTCACATAGATATTGTCTATTGTGCAAACAGGACTCCTATGTGGACATGGACTCTTTATTTCACAAATGAATTTGTTTCATTTTCCTCAAGTCAAGTTGAAAAGCTTCGACTTTGTTTTGAAAAGAAAATGAACTTTTTGAGGGGGAGTGAGATAAATCTGTTTTGTATAGGGGGAGAGATATCAGATTAAGGGGGAGAAAATCAATGTGTAATAATTTCTGAGTTGTAATTGTGGTTGTATTTCTTCTACTGTAATTTCATTGAATTCATGTTTCTGAAGTTTTTGCATGATGTTCATAATTTTTATGATCATCATGAGGGGGAGAAAAGCTGAATTTCAGAAACAACTGTTGAGTAGTTTGAAATCAACTGAAGGCAATTGCTACATCATCTCAAGACAATTGATCAAGGAAGAGATTTGAAAGCTATTCACAATTCAAGGGGGAGTGTACTTCCTAGAAAAAAGAAGATCAGAGAAGAAGAGATGTGAAGATCAAAGAGAGACAAATAAAGAACATTTTATCTGAAGATTCACAGATTGAAGACAACAGAGACAGAGATTTGAAGACTCAGAAAGAGGTCAAAGAAAAGAAAAAGATTCAAGAAAAGAATTAACCTGAACAAGATTTTAATTGAAAATTGTTTTCATCTCTAAGGGGGAGATTGTTGGGTACAATTATATATAGAGTTGAAAACAATATATTGTATTAGTTCAAGGGTATGTTTTGTGAATACTCATTTGTTGTATTTGAGTATAAATAGTAAGTGGGATAATAGAATGAAATGAGATCAAAAAGAATAGAAAGTGGATACGGATCTAGAGATAGAAAAGAAGTTTGCTTTGCAAAAAAGCAATGAACCAAATGTAATATTCTTCTCTTAATCATTCAATAGATTGTGTTAGATTGTTATAATTATTCATATATTGTTTAATGTTGATATGAATTGCATGAAATATGAATTCACATCACCAATTACTATTATTGATAGAATAAATAAAAAGTAGTTAGTATAAACGATAAAATATATAAAAGTCAATACTATTAATGATAAAAAAATAATGTTATTATTAATGATAAAAATGACAAAAGATACTATTTTTGATAATTTGCTCTAGATTTTATTACTGAAAAAAACAAGACAACTGTCTCAACAATAATTAGAAATTATAATAAAAATTGTGTATTAGCGACTACACCAATCTACTAGTTTATAACATAAGATTTACGAAAAGTAAATAAAATATAAAGTTACAGACATTAGTTATTGTTGCACTTGCATACACAAGCATTCTCTGAGCTACGTTTGGTTCGTAGATTCTTTTCTTTAGGATTTGCATTTTGTCAAAAGATTTGCATTATGCAGCATTTGTATTTTTCAGAATTTTGTCATAGAATATGCATTATCCTTTAGGAAAAAATTGTTAATCTGAATAATGCAAAGTAACTGGGATTTAAAATCTTAGGGGGCGTTTGGTTCGCAGATTTTTTTCTCTGGGATTTGCATTTTGTCAAAGGATTTGCATTATGCAGCATTTGCATTTGTCAGGATTTTGTCAAAGAATTTGCATTATCTTATAGAAAAAGTTTGCTAATCTGAAAAATGTAAGGTAACTGGGATTTAAAATCCTAGGGGGAGGCTGGGATTTTAAATAACAAAAAATGGAGGGATTTAAGAAATCTTGGGATTTTAAATCCCTACTGAAATCTGCGAACCAAACATAGGATTTTAAATGCAAATCCCAGGAAATCCATGAACCAAACGCACCCTTAGGGTTTTTAAATAACAAAGAAGTGAGGAATTTAAGAAATCCTGGGATTTTAAATCCTTATGAAATCTGCGAACCAAACACTGGATTTTAAATGCAAATCCCAGTGAATCCCAGGAAATCCACGAACCAAACGCCCCCTAACATTCTATTAATTTATGTATTACATCGGTTGATATAAATATATTTTTTAAATTTGTATGATACGTTTATATTTCTAACAACAAATGATACTACTCCCGTCCTAAATTATTTGTCCAATTTTTCATTAAAATCGTTAATAATGTTACCGGCGTAAATTTAGGTTTTCAAGTGAAACCTAAATTTAGTTTGTTGCCTTTTATGCAATCCTTAAAAATGCATGATAGGTTCACAAATATTAAGGAATGATAAATTTCTTAATCCATATAATTTGATGAAATGTAAGCAAGATGTCATTCCCTTTTTTTTATAATCCAAGAGTTCAACACACAATATATAAATTATTATTCTTTTAAATTTCATTTTGTGAACCAAACAAGCGTTAAATTGTCAATTAAGGAATTTGTGTAAACCATAAATGTGAAGACCACCCTTTACGGGGCAGTCGTCAGAGTCAAGGCCCCACATCTTGCAACACGATATCAATCATAACTAAGATAGAGTAATTATATTGCGGAATTTCAAATTACAAGTACAAAATATTAGGATTAAGTTTAATACAGTTATAGTGCAAATTACAGTTTTCAAATTAAACTTATAAATGGTACAAGACTAATCTAATTCATGTCATCATACAATCAAATTAAATCTACCCAGACCACCACAATCATCATCTGCCAATCAGTACCGAAGGATTTGTTGAGTAGTGGTCTATAGAAAACTTCAATTTTGATCTTGTAAGACCTAAGAACTAGGTCCAGCAGGTGACTTTCCTTTATCTTTTCCTGTAAAAAGTGTAAACAACATCTGTAAGCAAAGCTTAGTAAAAATATAGATTTTCAGATTACATGCATTAATCAAGCGGATCATGGGACTAGCGTGATATGTGTTTGTGAATAATAGTTTCTACCAATTCAATCAACAATATGCAAATAATAAGAACAATGAAATTAATCAAAACTAACCAAATGATTCGATTGATGAATTGTTGTTTACAAAATGACGGTCAGAGAAAAATTATTCTTCAACAGTGCTGCTTTCACAGAATATATTCCGTACAAAATGATTAACTGACAGAACTATCTATTTTGGAAAGTCAAAGATGCTATTTATACCTATTTACAAACTATTAAGAAAATACATAAACAGTCCCTAGACTTTGATTTTCATCAATTAAAACATATTCTAACATTCTCCCCCTTTGATGAAAACAGCAAAGTCTTTAAACCGATAAGCCCAACTTTTGTTCAAACCTTCTGATACTTTTCCGATCCGAAAGCCTCCATTCAATTTTAGAAATAAAATCAACCATGAGTCTTCGATCGTTAACAGATAAGGCTCCTTTCTTTATCTTCCTTTTCTGATCAGCAGCAAGCTTACCTTTCAAACCATTCAAAACTTTAATCAACGTACCATCAGAAAACTTGTTCAGCTCTACACTCCTCATTGCTCTCAACTTCTTATTCCGATCTTTATACATGACTGCTGGATGCTTCACCATGATAACTTGAAATTATTTCAGCTCACCAGCAAATTTGATATCTCTGTGTGGTGTTGTCATGTTGATCTTCCTCATGCCTCTTTCAACCCCAATCTGTAGATCTTGCACTGACATTAATACCAATTTGGTATGCATAAAGTGAAACAGTGTCTTTAGCGCAAATCTACAGTGTTCATTTCTTTTATTTCTGCACAGTTCGTCAAACAAATCTTCAATATCAACCAAGTGCATGTTGAACATGTCAGCTTCCGTGAACACATATGTATTTCCATCTGACCTAGTGACTGTAAACTTCGGATAAAAAATCTTGACAAATCTTTCTTTATCAATCTTCACCAGATCCACTATCCTGAATTCGCTCTTAACCTTCTCAACCTCTTGAGTCTTATTTCTCAGGAAACTGGCATAATTAACCAGATTAGGCATATTCGGCTCTAGAACTCGGAATAACTTGTGAAATGAGCATGGAGCTTGATTTTTGCAAAAGATCCGTTTCTCCAGAATATCTTCAATGTACGGCATCTTGTTTCTTTTTCTGATAAACTCCGCAGACCTGTTCTCTGGCAGTTCAAGCTTTTTCACCTTCTTCTTGCTTATTTCATCCTTATTCAACAGAGTTAACATATCTTGAATCTCCCTCTGTACCACTTGTTGTGCTTGAAATATTAATCTGTGTTGTTTCTTTGATTCATCAGCAAGTACAAATTCATTGAAAAATCTATCCATCACCTCCACTTCATTCAAAACTACTGTTTCTTGAGCCATACTGCTCTCAACAGGAAACTCTTCAAATTCTTCTTTAATTTGTACAACCACCTCAGGCTTTTCAACCGTTGGTGTTGAATCAACCTCTTTCATAACTTCCTCGACTAACACTTCCTCCTCTTCGATTCTTTCAGCTCTATAATCTACATCCGTCAAAGTGATTATATCATCATCTTCAGACACTTCAATATACTCCTCTTTTTCTTCTCCTGTCTCTTGAATACTTAGCTCTTTATCTTTCTCTTGAACGTCTTCCTCTGAATCAATATACTCAATAAACTGATAAATATCGGACTGAGTGTTCAAAGGAACTGGAACATCTTCATAAAGAATCAATCCCAGCTCTCTCTGTTCACCAGCAGATTCTTTAGATCCCCCAGCTTGTTTCTCCTGAGCTTCCGGCTCCTTTTCTGGATACGTTATCATTAAAACTCCAGGCGTCGGTTCATCAAGCTTTCTCCTCTTCTTTCCCTCATGAGGAGCATCATCGGAGTCTTCGTCATGCTCATCATGTTTCCTCTTTGATGAGGAAGCTTGAGCCTTGCAGGTATCTTCCACTGCAGCTACTCTTTCGGAAAGATTTCCCAACGCCGTTACCACTGTGTTTTCTAGACTGATCATACGCTCTCTCATCTCATCAAACTGCTCAAGCACAAAATCCTTCAACTCTTCCTTCAACTCTTCTATAGCCTGCTTTGAGTCATTTTGCTTGACCGACTCTTCTGCAACATCTTTTCCCTTCAAAAATTTATGAATGTTTGTCATTTGAGCCATTACCTTAGCTAGCTGATTAGATACATGCGTCTTTACGCCAGAAACAACTTCATTCAAGGCTTTTGTCAGTGTTGACTCAGTCACAAACGGGGATAAATTCACCACTGGGTCACGTAGACTTCCAGTTGTCACAGCAGTCGAACTTGTATAAAGAACTTCTGCGTGGCCAGTGCTCAGAGTTGGTATTGGCGTTTCTCTGACTGGACTTCCACCCTTTTCAAGTGACGGAGCAACAAATGCTTCCGTTACTAAGGGTGTTCCGGTGGGAACACTAAGTTCAACCACACTCACTTCAACAAATGAAGTGGACTCAAGTGTCCTAGACGGTATATGAGCTAGACTCAGTGATTCAAACGAAGTCGTACACACGGGCAATTGTGCACTTGTTTCAATATCCATCAAGTCCAAATGACTTTCGGATAGACTATGTGTTTCATCCCTGTGTTCAAGTGAAACAGTCTCCTGTGGAGAGGAGACTGAGTGGATAGGTGGGTGTGCAATCGTCAGTGGGATACTGACTTGTTCAATGCTAACTCTCATAGGAGAGCTAACAGCAGTTGTGGTTAAATCCCGGCTTTCTGGGCTTAGGACATCCCTCACACTCTCTACGGCAACTTATACAATATCTACCATCATCCCCCTCCCTCATGATGATCACCTCCATCATCACCATCATCATCATCATCATCCTCTTCTCCCTCTTCTTCTTGAATATCAGACAATGTCCTCTCAGAATCTGATTTTTCGGCTTCTTCCTCACCACCCCTCACACTACCTTCTCCCTCACTCTCAGAATGGGCAACCTGAACTTCAGCCCCTTGCTGAGGTTCCTCTATCCTTAAAGCTCCTGGGCTAAGAGATCCCGGCACCTGGGTCTCTATCGGAGCATGATCTATTCTCTATAACCTCACATTTTCACTCTCAGGATCTGCATACTTCAGTAAATATTCAGGAATCGGCATGATATTCGCATTAGGGGAATCCGGCACTTTATGCAAACTCATCATGACATAGTCTGGGCATCTCTGAGAATTAGCTCGCTTTGGAATATTTTCATTGGCCCTTAAGATCCCTCGGATAAGAATCTGTATAAACCTCTGAAGTGGAACGAACTTCCTTGCTCTATTTGTAGTTTTAGCAAGCACAATCTCTTTCAAATCTTCCCATATGCACTGAGCAAAGTCATAATGTTTGTTGAATGTGATCCCATGAAATATCCTCAGGCAATGAATGCTGCATCTGTCAATCCCAGTATGTTTTGAAGTCATGCACCGATTTATGATACCAAAAAGTGTGTACCATTCGCCATTTAAACCATTTCTGTGAAACTTTGAGCTCTTCGGAAGTGGCTTTGAGTAGCCTAGGCAGATTAAATCATGAACCAGCTCTTTATCAGAAACAAAATCTTCAAAGTCTGCCAACTCTGGGAAGTTCACAGTGTCAATACGTCTCGGAAGAAATAGATTGTGACGTAGTCTTGCAAGAGTGATTTTCGTCTTGAACTGATCAATTGTCACTTTAAAATGATGATTTCCGTCAGCAGGAACAAATTTGACAGTGTGCCAAAATTGTTGTAAATATACTTGTGGAATAGACGGTTTGTACTGAAGCAGATAACCGAGTGGATGACCTTTCAGAATGTCCACAATTATAGGATGGCTTACTTTAATAACTTTGGTATCTAAACGATGGTTATTGTCACGGAAAGGAAGGCAATGTTTTGGTTTTACAAGCTGGTTATCTGGGATAATATGTGTTTGTGATGAACGGGCCACTGAGGTAGATCTGACTGGGGTAGATACAAGAGTATGGTTTGATGATGACTGGGCATCAGAGGAATTTGAGTTTTGGGATTGCACTGGGGATGCCATTTGAATACCTGTATGAAAATAAAAAACATGTTAGTCTTGTCATGTACACAAATGACAACTTTCAAAATGTAGAAAAAAATTGTAACATTTTAGCAGAAATTGCAAAAACTTGTGATTTTCTTTTTAAAGCATCGGGATTCCTGACAATAATTGACAATTATTGAAAGGACTCCAGAGTCAATCGTTTAGAGACCAATGTTAGAAAAACACAAATTTATAACAATTTCTTAAAAAATGTGACATTTTTCTTAAAACATAAAAATTCCACACTTAGAAAAATTTTCTGCTTAAACTCGAATAAAACTGTAATTTTCTCGAATCATGCTTGAACAATGTCGGATGACACATGATACAACTCGAATAAGCCTAGAGAAAACTCGAATGATGTGTCTTTGAAACACGAATAAGTCTGTAAAATTCGAATGATGAGTCTATGAAACTCGAATATATCTATATACAACTTGAATGAAGTTTGACTCAACTCGAATAAGTCTTGAAGTTTCTCGAATGAAGACATGTAAAACTCGAATGATATATGTCCTAAACTCGAATAAGCTTTAAGTACTTATTTTCTGAAAATTTTCTAAGTGTTACACACACTTGTCAACTCGCATAAAGCACAAATCTTTCTCGAATGTAATGTGTATTAAACTCGAATTACTCTCAGATGAAACTCGAATTACTCATAGATGAAACTCGAATTACTCATAGATGAAACTCGAATGACTCATATATGCAACTCGAATGATGCTTTATTCGAGAAATGTCTTGTTATTTTTCTATAAGTCTAAAACACACTGAATTTATGAATTTAAGTTCAGGGATGTTTTTCAATGTTTTAAAACTTGTACCCCCCTCGAAAATGTATTTTCAACACATTTGTTTTACTGAACTTTGAACAAAAAACAACTTTAAAGTTGTTAAAAATTCAAATTTCAGTTTATCCAATAACTCGAAACTGTTTCATTGAAAAATCACTGATTCTGTTTGTGTGAAATAAAAATGACTTATGAAACTTCAGATTCATAGTCATATTACCATTATGAACAACATCACACAATTAATTTCAGTTTTATTGACCAACATTAGTGTCACACCCTGCTACCCCGGTTGGCAGCGAGGCGTGACGAGTGCGGAAGCGTAACCATAATTATAACGAACGACCACTATATGGACGTTTTCGAAATATTACATCAAATAAATTTAAACTGTAATAATGTTTTACAAATGAAAGGAATGAAGTTCGCGTAATACAGAGATTTTTATACATAATTAATGCGTCCAAAAATAATGCAGTCAAATCTCCGTTAGTTTCGAAATATGCATGCGACTCCATGAAATGCGGAAGCTTGAAGTTGGTGTTTTCGAAGGCGCACTTGCCTTAATTACCTGAAAATACATGCTAAAATACGTCAACAAAAATTGTTGGTGAGTTCATAGGTTTACACGAAAAGACCAGTTGTATGGACATTATCAGATGCGTTGAATTTATAAAAATCATAAATTCCATGAGATGTATTACGTAAACCATCATGTCACCGAAGCTTAATTAGAATAAGTTTTGCCCCGAGCAGTATTCCCAAAATACCGTGTGTTGAATATATATGCACCCGCTGTTAGCTAAACCACTAACCCGAGTGGGGGACATGACTCCCAATAGATCTATTCACAATATATTCGCGCTTGCAAACAAATGCAACTAACGATTTCATGATATAAGGGCGGAGATTCTCATACGTAATACACAATAGAATCGAGAAGTTTTCGTGTCCATATAAAAAAAAAACGAAACATGTATTTCATCCCAAAACATAATAATGTAAAAATGGGACTATGAAGACTCACCTTGTTGGTTTTTGATGATGTTTTTGGATCTGAGTTAAGCACTTGTTCGGATGGTCGAGACTTGTCCTAATATTTTTATGAGTTCGGGTCAATATCATGATAATACGTGTTTGAGTACTTCGTAATCGTTTGTATATATCTGTGATGTATGAATAATTTTGTTGGGGTTTTACACGTGAATATTGATTCATGGATATTTATTTTCTAAAAAAAAATGTTTGCATGCATGCATACTTACGTATATATGTATAAATGCGTATTATATATATATATATATATATATATATATATATATATATATATATATATATATATATATATATGTTCACGAAAATGCATACGTATATATGTGAGCATGTGCATGAAGATAAAGTGTATATATAAAATTTTTGGCATGATGATTTTACGAGTATTATGAAAAGTATCATATTTTAGTAAATGTATTTAATTTCTCATGTTTTTATAAATTTCTAAGGTGGAAAAATAAAGTGAATAAGTAAAACTTACAAAAATTGAAGAACACTTGAAATCTTTTAAAGTTGGCCGATTTTCTTTCTTGAGAGAATATGTATGTTGGTGTGATTTTTGAGAATGGTTTTGTCTTCTATTTATAGAAGAAAAAGGTTATTTAAAAATAATGATAAAGTAATTAGATTTTTCAATGAAATGATGAAAAGAAAAAGTAATCGGTTGAGTGTTGGACAAAAAAGGTGTGGCCGATTTAATGAGTGTATGTTGCATGGTGTTTAATATTAAAATAATACCAAAGTACAAGCTAGTTGTCCTTTAAAGGACAACTTACTTTTTAGAGTGATAAGTAGTATGGCTTTTCATGTATTTTATTAATAAAGTACAAAAAGCGTGCATGACAAAGGTGGCAGCATTTATTATTACTGCATATGTATATACGTACTTAGAAAAATTTTCTGGATTGTTAAACTCGATTCAAGTGTGAATCGAGTTTGTTGCAGTGTCAATCGAGTTTTATATGATTATACCCGAGTTTTATCATACTTTGATCGAGTTTTCTGCCTTTGGCATTCGAGTTTCATGCCTTTGTTATTCGAGTTTCTTTGTTTAATTGTTCGAGTTTTGTGTTTCTTTATTCGAGTTTCATCCCTTAGAAATCGAGATTTGTATCTTAATCATTCGAGTTTTATGCAGCATCATTCGAGATTAATCCTTTCTTTATTCGAGTTTCATCAAAGTACTATTCGAGTTTATGCCTTTACTAATCGAGTTCCATCACATCATTATTCGAGTTTCTGCTTACATGATTCGAGTTTCATGTAATATCATTCGAGTTTATTGCTATATAATTCGAGATTCATAAAAACTTCATTCGAGTTTATTACTTCATTATTCGAGTTTCATATTAGTTTAATTTTCGAGTTTCATACCTTATATTTTTAGGCCAGTTGTTACAGTCTCCCCCCGTTGAAGGAATTTCGTCCCGAAATTAGCTCGTGTTCTCCTCTGCTTGGACTTTTGAGAACAGCTGGGGGTACTTCTCTCGGAATTGATCTTCGCGTTCCCAAGTAAACTCAGGACCTCGTTTAGAGTTCCATCGGACCTTTATTATTGGAATTCGACTGTGCTTGAGCTTCTTGACTTCTCGGTCCATTATTCCCACCGGTTGCTCAATGAAATTCAATTTATCGTCTATCTCCAGCTCGTCCATGGGTATCACGAGTGATTCATCAGCCAGACATTTCTTAAGATTAGATATGTGGAAGGTATTATGAACGTTACTAAGCTCTGGGGGTAGATCGAGTCGGTAAGCTACCGGGCCAATTCTTTTGGTGATTTTGAATGGTCCGATATAACGAGGATTGAGTTTTCCTCATTTTCCAAAACGGATTACGCCTTTCCAAGGCGAGACTTTCAGCATTACTTGATCTCCCTCTTGGAATTCCAAATCCTTCCGTCGGATGTCTGCATAACTCTTTTATCGATCCCGCGCAATCTTCAATCGGTTCCGAATCTGGGCTATTTTCTCTGTAGTTTCCTGGATGATCTCAGGTCCAGTAATCTGACTATCCCCTACTTCAGCCCAACAAAGAGGTGATCGACACTTTCGTCCGTAGAGTGCTTCGAATGGGGCGGTCTTAATGCTCGAGTGATAACTGTTGTTATAAGAAAACTCAACTAATGGCAGGTGTCTGTCCCAACTTTTTCCAAAGTCGATGACACATGCCCTTAGCATATTTTCCAACGTCTGAATCGTTCTTTCACTCTGACCGTCCGTTTGCGGGTGATAGGCTGTACTCATATCCAGACGCGTTCCTAGAGCTTCTTGCAATGATTGCCAAAACCGTGACGTAAATCTGCTGTCTCTGTCTGATATAATGGATACTGGCACCCCATGCCTTGAGACGACCTCCTTAAGATAGATTAGTGTTAGCTTATCCATCTTGTCAGTCTCCTTGATTGGCAGGAAGTGCGCGGTCTTGGTCAGCCGATCCACGATCACCCAGATGGTGTCATAACCTCCAGAAGTCTTTGGCAACTTAGTGATAAAATCCATGGTGATATTTTCCCACTTCCATTGGGGTATCTCTGGCTGGACTAGCAATCCTGATGGCCTTTGATGCTCAGCCTTAACTTTTAAGCATGTTAAGCACTTGCTGACGTAAGTAGCAATGTCAGCCTTCATGTTTGGCCACCAGTATGAACCCTTCAAATCGTGATACATCTTGTCCGACCCTGGATGAACAGCATATCTTGTTTTGTGCCCTTCATCCATGACCAGTTTCCTTATGCCTCCAAACTTTGGTAACCAAATTCTGCCCATGAAGTATCGGCATCCGTCTGACTTAATTTCAAACTGCTTATCCATGCCTCTCAATGCTTCATTCAGCAGATTATCCTCCTTGACTGCCTCTTCTTGTGCCTCTCGGACTTGAGAGTTTAGGTTTGACTGTATGGTCATTACCAATGCTCGGACTCTCAATGGCTTAACCCGCTCCTTTCGGCTTAGGGCGTCAGCTACGACATTTGCCTTTCCTGGATGGTAGCGAATCTCGCAGTCATAATCGCTAAGAAGTTCCACCCAACGTCGTTGCCTCATATTTAATTCTTTCTGATTCAGAATATGCTGGAGGCTTTTATGGTCCGTGAACACCGTGCACTTGGTTCCATACAAATAGTGCCTCCATATTTTGAGAGCAAACACCACTGCTCCCAGTTCCAAGTCATGAGTCGTATAGTTTACCTCGTGAATCTTGAGCTGTCGGGATGCATAAGCGATGACCTTGTCTCTTTGCATGAGCACACAACCTAATCCGTTGTGCGAGGCATCACAGTAGACTACAAAATTTTCAGTCCCTTCAGGTAGGGACAGAATTGGTGCACTACACAACCTCTGCTTAAGCAGCTGAAACGCCTTTTCCTGTTCTTCACCCCAGACGTATTTCACATCCTTACGGGTCAACTCCGTTAAGGAACCTGCTATCTTCGAGAAGTTCTCAATGAATCGCCTATAATAACCGGCAAGTCCTAGGAATTGGCGGACTTCTGTGGGGGTTCTAGGGATTGCCCAGTTCTTTATGGCCTCGATCTTTGATGGGTCGACCTGAATTCCCTGACTGTTGATCACATGTCCAAGGAATTTTACTTCTCGCAACCAAAATTCACATTTTGAAAATTTGGCGTATAGCTGCTCTTTCTCTAACAACTCCAAGATCAACTTGAGATGTTGTTCATGCTCTTCTTTACTTCGGGAATAGATGAGGATATCGTCTATGAACACTATTACAAATTTATCCAGATATGGTTTACACACCCGATTCATGAGGTCCATAAATACGGCTGGTGCGTTGGTTAAACCGAATGGCATCACCTGGAATTCGTAATGTCCATAACGAGTTCTAAATGCCGTCTTGGGGATATCTTCTTCCCGAACTTTTACTTGATGATAACCGGAGCGCAGATCAATCTTTGAGTAGAAGCTAGATCCCTGAAGCTGGTCGAACAGGTCATCAATCCTAGGGAGGGGGTAGCGGTTCTTTACCGTTAACTTGTTTAGTTCTCGGTAGTCTATGCACATTCGGAAGGATCCGTCTTTCTTTTTAACGAACAAAACAGGAGCTCCCCAAGGTGAGGAACTTGGTCGAATGAATCCTTTATCCATCAATTCCTGTAATTGACTGGATAATTCTTGCATTTCAGAAGGTGCGAGTCTATATGGGGCTCTTGCGATCGGTGCAGCTCCTGGCACTAAGTCGATTTGAAATTCTACTTGCCTAGCCGGGGGAAGCCCAGGCAAGTCTTCCGGAAATACCTTCGGGTAGTCCCGTACTACTGGAATATCCTCAAGTCGTTTTTCCTTCGACTCTTTTTCTACGATCTAGACCAACACTGCATGGCAACCCTTCCTAAGACATTTTAATGTTCTTAGGCCGGATATGACATTCAATTGTCGGTTCTTCTTTTCCCCTTGGACCGTGAGGACTTTCTTCTTACTGAGTGGTATTCGCACCACTTTCTTTCCACACAAAATCTCAGCCTGGTTATGCGACAACCAGTCCATACCAATCACCACATCGAAACTTCCGAGTTCTATAGGCATTAAGTCTATCTTAAAGGAGTGATCTGCTAGCTTTAATGTGCATTCCTTAATGATACTACTTGCCTTTATTACTTTGCCATCTGCAAGTTCTATTGTATAGGAGTTGTCTAAGGGAAGAGTAGAAACATTCAACTGTTGGCTAAACTTATCAGATATAAAGCTCCTATCAGCCCCAGTATCAAAGAGTACGTATGCGTAAATATCGTTTAGGAGATACGTACCAGATACCACGTGAGGGTCCTGACGAGCGTCTCCTGCTCCCAACACAAATGCTCTCCCCTGAGCTCTCCCTTCGTTCCTCAATTTTGGACACTCGTTCCTGAGGTGTCCCGTTGCTCCACACTCTTAACAGCTTCTCGGGTTGCTACCACTGGCACCCGGGGCTCCGGATCTACAGTCTTTGGCCATATGGCCCAAACGTTTGCAGTTTCCGCATTGGGTTGGACAGGGGCCAGGGTTGTGGTGGAAGGTGCATTTGGTGCAAAAAGGCTTAGTACCGGTATAGCTTCTCCTTGACTCAACTCCTGCTACATAGGCTTTAATGGTCTCGGGTTTCTTGAACTGTGAACCCGTGTTCTTCCCGGTCTTTTCTTCCCACTTTCTCTTGTGTTCCCCGGCTCTGGCTTCGTTCCTCCGGGATACTTGGTCCATAAGATTGTTGGCCATTCTGATGGCGTCCTGTATGGTGGATGGGTTGGAGGCGGTAACGTTCCCTTGTATTTGAGGAGCGAGTCCCCAAATATAGCGTTCAACCTTCTTGTATTCCGGAGTTACCATCTGCGGACATAGGATACTTAGTTTATTGAATCGGTTGGTATATCCTGCAACGTCCGTCCCTTTCATTGATAGATTCCAGAATTCTGATTCCATTTTCTGGAGTTCGTTTCTTGGGCAGTATTCATCCGTCATCATCTGTTTTAGTGTGGACCACGTAAGCTGGTAGGCTTCGTCAATGCCTACAGACTGGACGTAGGAATTCCACCATGTGAGCGCGCTATCTTGCAAGGTGTGAGTAGCAAATTTCACCTTGTCTCCTTCCGCGCATCCGCTGACACGATATACGGATTCTAGCTTTTCAAACCAACGGATCAAACCGACTGCTCCTTCAGTTCCATTAAAATACCGGGGTTTGCAACTTAAAAACCCTTTGATCCCACAACCTTTCGCGTGAGTTTCAGTTCCTCCTGTGGTGCGACTGGCACCACCATCCCCATTGGTTGTGCTATTTCGGTTTGCCTCGTAGGTAGCTATGGCGGCAGCCACCCTTTGGGCAACAAGCTCTTCAATGTCAGCTGTATTCATGGCTCGTTTTGGCGGCATTATCTTGAAGTTTAAAGAAAATCATAGTGTAAGAAGTTGAATCTTAAAGATGTGGCACAATACTATAATCATCAAGCACAATCACATAAATATCTGGGAATTTTTATGAATCATTCGAAATTTTTCTTACATGCGGGGCGGGTTATTACCCGAAAATTTTATCCTATGCTATTACATAATATTTTCCTACTAATACAAAGGAAATGGAAAAGTACTAGGTGTGGGAGTGATCAGGGGTCTCTCCCTTTTCCATCGTACTGAGGCGCTGCGTCAACTCCTCGATCCGGGCTTGGCTCTCGGCTAGTTGCTGCCGGAGCTCATTCAGTCCGTCCTGCTGTATAGCAAGGGCGTGCTGATTGGCCCAATATATGTTGGAGTTTTGCAACTCCTCCCGCTCTAAACGAGCGGTCATCTCCCCGATATCCAGGTTAAGTGACCGGATCTGGTGGTCATGCCTGGTAGATCTTGCGATCAAAAGTGGTATGGTCTGATCGGCAGGCTCTTGAGTGATCGATGGGACAGGTGCGGAAGATGGTCCTCCGATCTCGAAGTTTGGAGGAACTCCCTCCATTTGCCTCCATTCGCGGAGGGTCTCCGGTATCCAAGTCCATCTTCGGGCGTCTACCCGTCGGTGTGGTGTCGGGGGATTGGGTTGGGGAGTCGGAACAGGAATAGACTCCCTTCTCGGTATGATTACCCGTTTCCGGGGTGTGTACAACATCTTTGGGCCGTTAGGATAAGGCCTATACGGCTTATAGGATGGTTCGGCCGGGTGATACGGGACGCGAGCAGGGGCCGCCGGTGGTGAAGGATCCTCTTCCTCCATTGATTCTTCTTCGGACTCTTCCATCGGATCTTCCGACGGGTCCTCCTCCTCCGAGGTTTCTTCTTCTGGGAAGACTTCCGTGGCCGTGGGACTTGCGGGAGTGTATTCCTCCTCAGAGTCCGACAGGATGATAATTTCTGGATGGTTCATGGTTTCTGCTAACAAGGTTCATTTGTAATCTTTTAGTTAGTTACAAAAATATTCTTAAAACCAGAAATTTTTACGTGCAGTTATAGTCTAGGATACTAATGCAACCTAGTTCACTATAACTATGGCTCTGATACCAATCTGTCACACCCTGCTACC
>JAANYP010004417.1:0-10168 GCA_020465985.1 Centrapalus pauciflorus
GTTGTCCAGTTTTAGCAGTGTCTGTCATACGTTCCTAACATACAATTAAGTAATCAAGGAACAAGCAGCATCAGATGTTTCCATTCAAGTCAGTAACAATCACCAGTAAGTACCAAAACATATGCAAGTAAGTAATGCAATCTGTCACTCACAGCGGTCCTGAGCAATGCAAGTAATCAAGGAACATGCAGCAGCAATTGTCCAGTTTTAGCAGTGCGTGTCATACGTTCCTAGCATACAATTAAGTAATCAATGGACAAGCAGCTTCAGATGTTTCCATACAAGTCAGTAACAATCACCAGTAAGTACCAAAACATATGCAATTAAGTAATACAATCTGTCACTCACAGTCGTCCTGAGCAATGCAAGTAATCAAGGAAATGCAACAACAGTTGTACAGTTTTAGCAGTGTCTGTCATACGTTCCTAACATACAATTAAGCAATGCAAGTAATCAAGGAACATGCAGCAGCAGTTGTCCAGTTTTAGCAGTGTCTGTCATACGTTCCTAGCATACAATTAAGTAATCAAGGGACAAGCAGCTTCAGATGTTTCCATACAAGTCAGTAACAATCACCAGTAAGTACTGAAACATATGCAAGTAAGTAATGAAATCTATCACTCACAGCGGTCCTGAGCAATGCAAGTAATCAAGGAACATACAGCAGCAATTGTCCAGTTTTAGCAGTGTGTGTCATACGTTCCTAGCATACAATTAAGTAATCAATGGACAAGCAGCTTTAGATGTTTCCATACAAGTCAGTAACAATAACCAGTAAGTACCAAAACATATGCAAGTAAGTAATACAATCTGTCACTCACAGCGGTCCTGAGCAATGCAAGTAATCAAGGAAATGCAACAACAGTTGTCCAGTTTTAGCAGTGTCTGTCATACGTTCCTAACATACAATTAAGCAATGCAAGTAATCAAGGAACATGCAGCAGCAGTTGTCCAGTTTCAGCAGTGTCTGTCATACGTTCCTAGCATACAATTAAGTAATCAAGGGACAAGCAGCTTCAGATGTTTCCATACAAGTCAGTAACAATCACCAGTAAGTACTGAAACATATGCAATTAAGTAATGCAATCTGTCACTCACAGCGGTCCTGAGCAATGCAAGTAATCAAGGAACATGCAGCAGCAGTTGTCCAGTTTTAGCAGTGTCTGTCATACGTTCCTAACATACAATTAAGTAATCAAGGAACAAGCAGCAGCAGAAGTTTCCATACAAGTCAGTAACAATCACCAGTAAGTACCAAAACATATGCAAGTAAGTAATGCAATCTGTCACTCACAGCGGTCCTGTGCAATGCAAGTAATCAAGGAAATGCAACAGCAGTTGTCCAGTTTTAGCAGTGTCTGTTATACGTTCCTAACATACAATTCAGTAATCAAGGAACAAGCAGCATCAGATGTTTCCATACAAGTCAGTAACAATCACCAGTAAGTACCAAAACATATGCAAGTAAGTAATGCAATCTGTCACTCACAGCGGTCCTAAGCAATGCAAGTAATCAAGGAACATGCAGCAGCAGTTGTCCAGTTTTAGCAGTGTCTGTCATATGTTCCTAACATACAATTAAATAATCAAGGAACAAGAAACAACATAAGTTTCCATACAAGTCAGTAACAGTTAGCAATAAGTACTTAAACATATGCAAGTAAGTAATGCAATCTGTCACTCACAGCGGTCCTGAGCAATGCAAGTAATCAAGGAACATGCAGCAGCAGTTGTCCAGTTTTAGCAGTGTCTGTCATACGTTCCTAACATACAATTAAGTAATCAAGGAACAAGCAGCATCAGATATTTCCATACAAGTCAGTAACAATCACCAGAAGTACCAAAACATATGCAAGTAAGTAATGCAATCTGTCACTCACAGCGGTCCTGAGCAATGCAAGTAATCAAGGAACATGCAGTAGCAGTTGTCCAGTTTTAGCAGTGTCTGTCATACGTTCCTAACATACAATTAAATAATCAAGGAACAAGCAACAACATATGTTTCCATACAAGTCAGTAACAGTTAGCTATAAGTACCAAAACATATGCAAGTAAGTAATGCAATCTGTACCTTACAGCGGTCCTGAGCAATGCAAGTAATCAAGGAACATGCAGCAGCGGTTGTCCAGTTTTAACAGTGTCTGTCATACGTTCCTAACATACAATTAAATAATCAAGGAACAAGCAGCATCAGATGTTACCATAAAACTCTGTAACTATCACCAATAAGTACTGAAACATATGCAAGTAAGTAATGCAATCTGTCACTCACAGCGGTCCTGAGCAATGCAAGTAATCAAGGAACATGCAGCAGCAGTTGTCCAGTTTTAGCAGTGTCTGTCATATGTTCCTAACATACAATTAAATAATCAAGGAACAAGCAACAGCACAAGTTTCCATACAAGTCAGTAACAGTTAGCAATAAGTACTGAAACATATGCAAGTAAGTAATGCAATCTGTCACTCATAGCGGTCCTGAGCAATGCAAGTAATCAAGGAAAATGCAGTAGCAGTTGTCCAGTTTTAGCAGTGTCTGTCATACGTTCCTAACATACAATTAAGTAATCAAGGAACAAGCAGCATCAGAGTTTCCATACAAGTCAAGTAAAACCAATTCACCAGTAGACCAAAACATAGCAAGTAAGTAATGCATTCTGTCACTCACATGGCCTGAGCAATGCAAGTAATCAAGGAAATGCAGCAGCAGTTGACCTGTTTTAGCAGTGTCTGTCATACGTTCCTAACATACAATTAAATAATCAAGGAACAATCAACATCATAAGTTTCCATACAAGTCAGTAACAGTTAGCAATAAGTACTGAAACATATGAAAGTAAGTAATGCAATCTGTCACTCACAGCGGTCCTGAGCAATGCAAGTAATCAAGGAACATGCAGCAGCAGTTGTCCAGTTTTAGCAGTGTCTGTCATACGTTCCTAACATACAATTAAATAATCAAGGAACAAGCAACAGCATAAGTTTCCATACAAGTCAGTAACAGTTAGCAATAAGTACTGAAACATATGCAAGTAAGTAATGCAATCTGTCACTCACAGCGGTCCTGAGCAATGCAAGTAATCAAGGAACATGCAGCAGCAGTTGTCCAGTTTTAGCAGTGTCTGTCATACGTTCCTAGCATACAATTAAGTAATCAAGGGACAAGCAGCTTCAGATGTTTCCATACAAGTCAGTAACAATCACCAGTAAGTACTGAAACATATGCAAGTAAGTAATGCAATCTGTCTCTCACAGCGGTCCTGAGCAATGCAAGTAATCAAGGAACATGCAGCAGCAGTTGTCCAGTTTTAGCAGTGTCTGTCATACGTTCCTATCATACAATTAAGTAATCAAGGAACAAGCAGCATCAGATGTTACCATAAAACTCAGTAACTATCACCAATAAGTACTGAAACATATGCAAGTAAGTAATGCAATCTGTCACTCACAGCGGTCCTGAGCAATGCAAGTAATCAAGGAAATGCAACAGCAGTTGTCCAGTTTTAACAGTGTGTGTCATACGTTCCTAACATACAATTAAGTAATCAAGGAACGAGCAGCATCAGATGTTTCCATACAAGTCAGTAACAATCACCAGTAAGTACTGAAACACATGCAAGGAAGTAATGCAATCCGTCACTCACAGCGGTCCTGAGCAATGCAAGTAATCAAGGAACATGCAGCAGCAGTTGTCCAGTTTCAACAGTGTCTGTCATACATTCCTAACATACAACTAAGTAATCAAGGAACAAGCAGCATCAGATGTTACCATAAAACTCAGTAACTATCACCAATAAGTACCGAAACATATGCAAGTAAGTAATGCTGTGTATCACTCACAGTGGTCCTGAGCAATGCAAGTAATCAAGGAAATGCAGCAGCAGTTGTCCAGTTTTAGCAGTGTCTGTCTTACGTTCCTAACATACGATTAAGTAATCAAGGAATGAGCAGCATCAGATGTTTCCATACAAGTCAGTAACAATCACCAGTAAGTACTGAAACATATGCAAGGAAGTAATGCAATCCGTCACTCATAGCGGTCCTGAGCAATGCAAGTAATCAAGGAACATGCAGCAGCAGTTGTCCAGTTTCAGCAGTGTCTGTCATACATTCCTAACATACAATTAAGTAATCAAGGAACAAGCAGCGTCAGATGTTACCATAAAACTCAGTAACTATCACCAATAAGTACCGAAACATATGCAAGTAAGTAATGTAGTCTGTCACTCACAGCGGTCCTGAGCAATGCAAGTAATCAAGGAAATGCAACAGCAGTTGTCCAGTTTTAGCAGTGTGTGTCATACGTTCCTAACATACAATTAAGTAATCAAGGAACGAGCAGCATCAGATGTTTCCATACAAGTCAGTAACAATCACAAGTAAGTACAGAAACACATGCAAGGAAGTAATGCAATCCGTCACTCACAGCGGTCCTGAGCAATGCAAGTAATCAAGGAACATGCAGCAGCAGTTGTCCAGTTTCAGCAGTGCCTGTCATACATTCCTAACATACAACTAAGTAATCAAGGAACAAGCAGCATCAGATGTTACCATAAAACTCAGTAACTATCACCAATAAGTACCGAAACATATGCAAATAAGTAATGCTGTGTATCACTCACAGCGGTCCTGAGCAATGCAAGTAATCAAGGAAATGCAGCAGCAGTTGTCCAGTTTTAGCAGTGTCTGTCTTACGTTCCTAACATACGATTAAGTAATCAAGGAACGAGCAGCATCAGATGTTTCCATACAAGTCAGTAACAATCACCAGTAAGTACTGAAACATATGCAAGGAAGTAATGCAATCCGTCACTCATAGCGGTCCTGAGCAATGCAAGTAATCAAGGAACATGCAGCAGCAGTTGTCCAGTTTCAGCAGTGTCTGTCATACATTCCTAACATACAATTAAGTAATCAAGGAACAAGCAGCGTCAGATGTTACCATAAAACTCAGTAACTATCACCAATAAGTACCGAAACATATGCAAGTAAGTAATGTAGTCTGTCACTCACAGCGGTCCTGAGCAATGCAAGTAATCAAGGAAATGCAACAGCAGTTGTCCAGTTTTAGCAGTGTGTGTCATACGTTCCTAACATACAATTAAGTAATCAAGGAACGAGCAGCATCAGATGTTTCCATACAAGTCAGTAACAATCACAAGTAAGTACAGAAACACATGCAAGGAAGTAATGCAATCCGTCACTCACAGCGGTCCTGAGCAATGCAAGTAATCAAGGAACATGCAGCAGCAGTTGTCCAGTTTCAGCTGTGCCTGTCATACATTCCTAACATACAACTAAGTAATCAAGGAACAAGCAGCATCAGATGTTACCATAAAACTCAGTAACTATCCACCAACGGCCAGCTCCATCTTCCAACATTCCCGTCGCAAATGTCACCTTATCTTCTTCATTACACTTGGAGAGTCTAAACGCTTTCTCCACATTCGCGACCCAGTCCATAGCTTTAACACGATCAGATGACCCCGCAAATGTACGAGCCCCACATTTCTTAAAGTCAACATATGTACACTCACGTCCTACCTTAACGTGATGGTCAGAAGAGTCAGTCTCACTTTCATCAGAGGACACATGCCTATGTTTCCTCTTCCTGTCTTTCTTCGGCTTCGCTAACATTTCTTCCCTATATTTCAACTCTAGCTCCTGTAACTTAAGTTCCCGCAACCTAAGTTCTTCTTCCCGACGCTTAAATTCAATTTCACGCTGGTTTACTTCGTCAGTCTGCATCACTGCTTTACCCTTAGTCAGCAAGTCCTTAATCTCCTTAAATCGGTCTTCAACTGCCATATCAGTCTGTAATCGATTCCTATCCATCATAAGCTGCATCTGCCTACGGTTATCCTCATTCAACTTATGAACGAGGTCAATCAATTGAGCCTGCTGGGGAGGCACAGGCGTAGCAGTACTGCTTGAGTCGTTAGCAGTATTTTCAGGGTCAGTGCCTAGGTCCTCTATATGAACAGATTCTTTGTGTTGATCAGCTGCAGAATCAGCAGCTTTATCAACCCTTGAGGAACCGGCAACAGTCGGATTCTTATCAGCCATTGGCTGAAAATATAAAGGAAATAACTATTATTTCCTAATTCAAATAAGCACGATTCAAGTCATAATTCCTACGTCATATAATCACATCTAAATTCATAGATATGAAGGCAGTCAGTCAGGCTGGCATAAAGTCAAGTCAAAGTCAAGTCAGTATCAAGCAGTCAATCCCTCCCCCATCCTATCAGTCATCATTTGCCTATCTTAGGTCAAGTTGTGTGGGTAGTCCTTTACTAATTAGGTTACCCTAGGCCTCGGTGACTTGTTCGGGAATTCAGAGTCACATAGTCCATACCATACCAGTAGTTTAAGTATCGGGTGGCCAGTCCGATGATTAAACTGCTGCTCTGATACCAACTTTGTAACATCCAAGTTATCACAAACAGTACACGTCATAAAATTTCATTTCATTAAGTAATAAATATTACTAATTGTTTGATACCACAGGTCCATCAGCATGAATACTTAATAACAACAATATATTAAAGATAAATGGTGGTCTAAACTAGCTTCTAAATCTTCAATCAGAGTGCGGAAGACTGAACAAGCTACCCGAGACCGCATCATCTTTTCAAAATAGGCGTCATCAAAAGTCCAAAAGTCTGCTATTCATCAAAGTCCAGATTCACTTAGCCTGGGACGAACTACCTGCTACGATCTTGCCTTTATCAGCTTTTCCTGAAAAAGAGTTGTCATGACAGAGTAAGCTAACAATGCTTAGTGAGTAAACAGAGTTCCATTAGTTACCACACACATATAACATACTATCAGCTCCTGTCGGCAAGTCACTACGTCAGAGACGTCAAAAAGGTTGGGAGACAATCGAGTCGGTATTCCCATGTGTAAGGCCGAAGCCCTACGGGAAGTGTATGGAAACAAGTCAAATAGGAAAGGAATCTGCAGAATTCCCTCCTGTGAATGGAGATCTCACATTCGGTCCTGTCGGATAATGCAGTATGCAGCGGCAAGTATATAAACAGTCAAGTAAACAGTAAGCATGATACGTATTTACATAAAATGTAAAAGTGAACATGCAATCAAGGCAATTCAAGTGTCTAGCTTCAGTAATGTCAAAAGTACGTTTCTATGATACAATATAGAATTAAAGAAACATGCAGCATCAATCGGAAATTTCCATACAGTCAATACATTCACCAATAAGTATCGAAATATATGCAAGTAATTAATGAAATCTGTCACTCACAGTGGTCCGTAGTCAGATAATGCTTAACGAATTAAGCGGTTCAGTTTACTCTGTTAAATCGACGGGTTCCTGCATTTCAGTTTCAAGTCTGGCATATTAATGTCAAGTCTGTGTCATAATCTATATAACCCTAGTTATATATTCAGGTTATTGTCAATTCTGGTTATCGAGTCTGAGGTAGTTCCTATCGTCCCAAGGTGAATCTATTCTTATCAGATTAATACGATTCATCTAATTATAGATGTGTGGCCTTGAAACAAAGCCAATCGTATTACTAGCTAGGTGAATCATGACATACGATTTCTAAGAGTTCATTCAGTGTCTGTTAATTTATTTGTGCATAAAAATAGTTTATGCATCTTGAAACTTATGATTTTTATCATAATTAAACGATACTTTCAATTTCATTAGGTTGTTTAATAACTTAATCTGATTTAGGAATTTAACTTTGGCTAGGAACAAAATCAGATTCGAATTAAGGCAACAGATTCGAATAGGGTACAGATTCGAATAGCATTAGATTCGAACATCAATAGATTCAAACATCATTCTCGAATCTAGGGGGATCAGATTCGAAATCAATAGATTCTATACTAGGGAAGATAGATTCGAAGTCAACAGGTTCGAATCTAGCTAATCAGATTCGAGAACAACAAATTCGAGTCTAGGGGGATCAGATTCGAAATCAACACCTTCGAATCTATTCATGAATTTCTCGAATTTGTTCTTCTTGTTCATCGTTTTTTCCAGGTTTTATCAACTTAAACATGAACATAAATGAGGGAAAAATAGATACTAACCTTCGTCCAAGATATATTCTTCGACTATGGATGATTTCCAAGCAAAAACAAGTCCTAAACGGGAGCAAATCAGCTTCAAATGAAAGGGATATGAGCAAACTCGAATTTGCTCTTTCAAAACCGAACCAAAAGACAGAAATAGGGCCGATCTTACCTTAAATCCGAACGAAATCCAACATGCAATGGTAGATTCGTGTAGAGCTCGACGATATCTAACCGATGGCGTATGAATCACGAGAATCCGACGGTTCGATTAGGAGAAATGCTAGAGAGAAGGTGTAATCTTAGAGAGAGAAGGAGGAGAGCCCAAGTTTCCAAACTTAAGAAATGAGGAGGGGAGCTCATATTTATAGGAAAATAGGAAAAAGATCAGATTTTCTACAGAATTTCCGGAATCGACCACCTTTATTCCCATCAATCTGATTTGCATTTCAGATGCAAATAATAGCAAGGGAGTTCTAGATTTAGCTATAATTGTCTTTTAGTCAAATTTTTATTCATTTTAGTCCGTTCCGTCATTTTCAGTCTTTAATTTGTCAAGTAGCTGAATTTTAATTATAAACTTTATTTCAGCTAATTTTGGGCAACTTTTCATAATTAAATATAACTTAATATAATTAACTATTTAAGATTCATGTTTTCAGTTAATTACTAATATTTGGATAAAATTGCTTTATTATCCAAAGTCTGATGCTGTAATTTATATTTAATAAATTACGGGCTGTTACAATCTTCCCCCGTTAAATTGATTCCGTCTTCGGAATCGACTAAGACAGGAATAACTTCGGATACTTTTGCCTAATCTCGTCTTCTCGTTCCCAAATTTGCGCAGATCCCTTATGGTATTTCCATTGGACTAACACCATTGGAATTTCCTTGCTGCGCAATTTCGAAACCTTATGATCGATTATACGATCGGGCTCTTCTTCGTATCGCAACTGCTCATCAATTTGCACGTCTTTCCAAGGAATCACAGCTTCAGCGTCAGCTAAACACTTTCGAAGATTACTCACATGAAATACATCATGAATCCCAGTCATTTCGGTAGGCAGCTTTAATCTGTAGGCTTGCAATCCTATACGCTCGAGAATTTCAAAAGGACCCACAAATCGAGGGCTCAACTTCCCCCGTTTGCCGAACCTTACTATTCCTTTTCTTGGCGAGACCTTCAGCAACACTTTATCTCCAACTTCAAACGCAATTGGCTTACGTCTTCTATCGTGATACTTCTTCTGTCTGTCCTGAGAGGTCTGAATCCGCTGCCGAATCAACTGTAGCTGATCATGGGCTTCTTGCAAAATGGCTGGTCCAGAGATCGGGCGTTCACCTGTTTCCCTCCAACAGGTTGGAGTTCTGCATCGACGTCCGTACAAAAGCTGATATGGAGGCATACCAATAGTCGAGTGATAACTATTGTTATAAGCAAACTCCACAAACGGCAGGTGAGTATACCAACTTCCACCGAGATCAATCACACAGGCACGTAACATATCTTCTAAGGTCAAAATTGTCCTCTCACTTTGCCCGTCAGTTTCAGGATGATAGGCGGTGCTCATCTTAAGTTCAGTTCCTAGACCATTCTGAAAAGCCTTCCAAAAACGAGAAGTAAATCTGCTGTCACGGTCCGATACTATAGACAATGGCACATCATGTCTAGTCACGATTTCTTTCATGTACAATTCAGCTAACTTCTCGAGGCGTTCATCTTCACGTATGGGTAGGAAATGGGCTGACTTAGTAAGTCGATCCACTATTACCCATATAGAGTCATGATTCCGCTTTGTCCTGGGCAGCTTCGTCACAAAGTCCATGGTTATGTGGTCCCACTTCCATTCCGGGATTGGCAATGGTTGTAGTTCCCCATACGGCTTCTGATGTTCCAATTTGACTTGTAAACAAGTCATGCAGTTTTCTACATATCGTCCTACGTCCTTCTTCATTCCAGGCCACCAATAATCCGTTTTCAAATCTTGGTACATTTTAGTAGAACCAGGATGTACCGAAAATTTCGACATATGAGCTTCCGACAGAATTTGATCACGAATACCTCCTAGTCTGGGAACCCATATTCTATTCATGAACCGTCTAAGACCACGATTATTAA
>JAANYP010004418.1:0-45121 GCA_020465985.1 Centrapalus pauciflorus
CACAGATTTGAGAGACACTCAATAAATTGTACTTAAGCTGTTCAACATACAAAACATCATGGAATGTCATGTTGTCTGCATTTACAGTACCTTTACCTGTAACCTTACCTCCTTTTGAATTGCCTCCAAATGCGACAAAACCTCCATCAAATCCTTTGAAATTTGACAAGCATTCAGAATTGCCTGTCATGTGCCTAGAGCATCCACTGTCCAGATGCCATCTTGTCCTATGAGGAGACCTGTGGTTGCCCTGCACAAATAACAGCTTAGTTAGTAGTGGAGTAACCCAAACCAAATTGGTTTTGGGTTGGCCTTGTACATTGACATAACTAAAAACTGTTTTTGACTTCTTATATTTAGTGAGATCAACTGATGGAGTCTTTGGAGAGTATTTAGTGATAATATGAGGTATCCAACTATTTTGATCATCTTTTCTTCTGACAGTCTCAGATAATTCACTAGCAGCTCCAGATTGATGCCCAGCAGCTTGAGCTGTGTTTGTAGTGCTAACAGTTTCAGTTTTTGCACTAACAGCATCAGATTTTTACTTAGCAGTCTGATCTTTTGCATTAGCAGTTTGAGCAACAGATTTGTCCTTGACACACCACATTTGTTTAAAACTTGATTTAGGCTTTGCCAAAACTTGTTTTTGATGTGTGGACTGTTTTTTATTAACTTTTGAGAATCTGTGATCAACTGTTCTCTTTGGAGCTGCTGTGGAAGGTTTCACTTTTGAGTGTTTTGCCTGTTTAGGATTTGATTTTGTGTGATGCACAGTCTGTTTTGCAACAGCTGGTTTGTAAAAACAATCCTTAGCTAAGTGATTCTTCCTTCCACAGTGAAAGCATCTTTTGACAGTTTGAATTGGAACACCAGATTTTTCTGTCAATTTCTGATTCTTGTTTCTCTGGTTTCCTCTTACCTGCTGTTGTTTAGGAAACTTTTGAACACCATGCTTTTGGCATGTGCAGATAGAAACAGTTTTACCTCTTTTAGTTCCTTTTGATGAAGATGCAGTGTTACAGTTAGAATGTACAGAAACTTGTGGAGTAGCATTGCATACACTCATCTTCTCTTTTCCTTTCTTACTAGGAACTTGGACTTCTATGGGTGCACTCTTTGTGTCACAATCTCTATTTTGACTCTTATTTTCCTTTGGTTCAGGACTGCTATCAAGGATAGGATCTACAATAGTCATAGACTCATCTAGTGGTTCATTAACAAGTCTATCAGCAACTTCACTCATTGGATGAATGTACTTGTTATTATATGGAGGTGGAGTAGCTCTGTATCCTATTCCTTCTTTGGGATTGACCTGAGATTTGACTCTATCTTTGAATTGAACTTCCATTAGGTGTTCTAGCTTCTGATTTGCTAACTTGAAGTTACCTAAATCTATGTTAACAGATTTCAGTTTCTCATTAGCTTCTAACACCTTCTGTTCAGTTTCTTCTACCTTTTTATTCAGAGATTCTATTTTCTTATTGAGTTCCTTTTTCTCCCATTCATGATAGTTTCTATCATACCCCATTTGAATCTCATTATCCTTATAATCATTGATCTGTTTTTCCAGATCTTCTATGGCTTGCATATATTCATATCTCCTTTCTTCCATCTTAGCTAGAGTTTTGCACATGCTCTCATTATGATCTCTGTACTTTTTAACCATATTTTGCATGATTGAGAGCAGAGTTTAGAGTTTACCTCAGATGGTAGTTCAGTTGAGGAGACATTTGAGGTTTCTGCCATAAGTGCTTGATTTTGGAATTCTTCCTCTGTCTGATCACTCCAGTCAAACACATTATCTTCTTGAGAGACAAGTGCTGTTGATGAGGAAGCTTGGATGGGCTGTGAAGTCCTTGATGGCTGTTGACCTTTTGATCTACATTCTCTGGCAAAGTTACCAAGCTTATGGCATTTATAGCATTCCACTTTTGATTTATCAAAAGATGGTTTGCCTTCTGTTTTGGCTTGAAAGTTGGTCCTTCCAGTTCTTTTCAGGAATCTTTTGGCTCTCATGGTCAGCATTGCATGTTGCCACTTTAAATCCATCTCTTCAAGATCATCAGGATGGATTTGTTCCAAGTCTTCAACATTTAGAGCAAATAATCCATCATTGGCAACAAAAGCTTCATAATGAGTTTCAGCAGAATTGCCATCACCAACTGAAAAAGAATCACAGTTATTAGATTTTTCAGAGGACAAAAGAGCAGTGTTGTGATTATAAGAAAAGGATTTCTTTTTAGCATCAATTTCAGTCTCAAACACTCTTAGACTGTTGTATAGATCATCCAATTCTATCTCATCAAGTGTGTCTTTTGTTCTCCACTGTGCAGCATAGACTGTCCATTCTTCTCCAAGAGATCTAAGAAACTTTCTGTTGACCTCATCTTGATCCAGATTGACCCTTGCACTTTCCAGTTCACTTATCAGTTTGTTGAACCTGTCAAAGATTTGAGTGAGGTTTTCATTCTTGCCACCAGAAAAGTTTTCATACTGCTGTTTCAAGAGGTCTTTTTGATTTCTCTTGGTACTGGCATTACCAGCAAACCTCTTCTCTAAGGCATTCCAAAGAGAGTGAGCAGTATAAAATTTTTAAACTGATGTTGATAAGCATTAGGAATGGCTATTTGTAATAGTGTGAGTGCTTTCACTTCATTCATTCTCGCCTTCCTTTCAAGTTCAGTTTTTGGAGGAGTTTTGACTGGTTTTCCCTCTTCATCAAGTTCTGGATCAACTACAGGAGGAAATTCAACAGCTTCCCATATGGCATAATCAATGAATTGAATATGCTGTTGAATCCTGAGTTTCCACATCTCAAACTCAGTGGGCTTGAGCATAGGCACTTTGAGTCCTTGCCCAGATCCACTGCTGCTGTTTTCAAATTCCATTGAAAAAGATTAAAATTTGAAAGAAAGTTTTCGACTTTGAAAAATAAAGAACAACCTGGTTTGAAAAACCTGATTTGAATAACCTGGTTTGACAAACCTGGCTCTGATACCACTTGTCAGGATCTAAAAATTATGAAAATTATGAATAACCAAGATTAACTGATTTGAATTTATCAGAGTATAAATCAATAATCTTGCTTTGAATCAAAGTTTAATTAAGAAGTTTGCGGAATAACACTTAATTATTTTAACAAAAACTTTCAGAAACAATTAAGCTTAAAACATAAGAAGTAATCAAGACTGTTTGTATTGCTGAATTCAATGATTACAATCACCTCTAATCTGTTTTGATTAGACGAAGAACACAGACTGTTCTTAGGGTTTTACAACCTTAGAGGCTTAAGAAAACTTAACAATAAAGCAATTACAGACTCAAAATATGCAGAAAACTTCTCTCCTTCTATATAATATTCTGTCTATTTATATTGCTTTATGGACGTGTTTCCTTGAAGGACTATGACTTCTCTGATAGTAGATATGCTGGAATCTTCGTGTAGATATCTTCCCTGAAAATCAGCACATTCTGTTTATGAAACTGTTGAGCAGCTTGAATGACTTGACAGCATGAACTGAGCAGCTTGAGTTGTTTTGCTCTGGCAGCTTGAACTTTTACACTGGCAGCTCGAGTTTCTTCAACTAGCAGCATGAACTTTGTATTTACATAGAAAATCTACTAACAGTCTGAGAAGTCTAAACTAACAGCTTGAGTATACTTAAACTATTTCCCAACAATTAAGTGACTTTTGCAGAATTCCGGTGAGTAATTAAGCAGAAGGCGATCTCGAGTTTATCAGCAACCAGTGTTTGTTTTCGGAGAGAATCATCGCGTAGGTTCGTTCGTAGTCGTTCGTACAACGCCGTGGTAGTCTCCGTGTTTCGTGCGTGTGATCTTACCGTAAAGCCGCTAACGAGGATTCCGCACTCGTTGGTGTGTGTCGCGGCTAGATAGATCTGTAGTGTGAAGACCTTACATAGATATTGTAGTAGTTTAATTGTCATTGGATGATAATTAAATAATTATCTAGTCTTTTATTTATTATTGGATATTAAAAAAAGATTGATTTATTTGAATTAGTATTATCATCTATTATTAGATAACTAGGTTAATACCCATGTGTTACATGGATTGATATAACAAATTAGTTATAAATTAAATATTTATAAAGAGGTTGGATCCCTTAGTAACCATTTCTTAAATTATGATACAATAAAAACCAATAAAAATATGACACACAGACAAAATCATTGAGTCAATGGTAGATAATGACGACTCTAAGTCAATGTTTAAGTCAAAAAAAGACAGTTAAAATGTTATTCAAAATATTTGAATTATTGATTTAAATATACCATCTTATGGTTTTTACATATGTGATTCAATCCAATTGATATCTTCTTATTTTTTATTCAAAAATATTGAACCTTCACTCTATTTTATTTGTTGTTGTGTTATCATCAATATCATAGAAATCAACAAAATAATTTTTAAATGGTAAATTTTTTTATACTTTTTAATTTTTTTGAAGTATATTAATCTAAATTGTATACATTTTTTAGAGACTATTAAATTAAATTATATATAAATTTTCTTATTGAAGATGGTTTAATTAATAATAAATCTCTATTGCTTAAGTGATACTTGATATAACAATTCTAACGTCAACTTAAAAAATAATCAAGATTATTCGAAATTAAGTTATCTTAAAATATAAAATCTGCAACTTTAGTTTTGAAGTTTAGAATTAGAAAATATTAATACACAATATTATTAAAGAAAATACATTTGGAAAATTGAATGATTATTTTATTATAATGTGTCTAAAGATTTGAAAACAATTTTTTTTTTCAAAATTATTATATACTAAGGTTTTTAGTTCTTATTTCATACAATTATTTATTCTTTCGGACATTTAAATTTAAAATTTGAATTTTATTATTTTATAGATCTTTTAAAAAATTTATTTTATATTTTAAATTTTATGTTTTTATTTTATTATTTTTTAAGATTTATTTATTTTTTTGGGACATTTAAACTTGAAGTTCATTATTTTATTGATTTTTTAAAACTTTGTTATTTTACATTGTTAATTTTGGAAATTTTTAATAAGTATTAATTATAGTTTCAATTGGTTTAGGAAACACAAATAACAAGTTTCAATCATAAAGTATAACTAAATCAATAAAATGACATGCATGTTACTTAAATTAATATTAATTTTATTTTTGGAAAAAGAGCGGGAAAATAAAAAAGCAGTGTATTAGGCTAATGTCACGTGGCAAAAGTTGTTCTCATTTATTATAATATATAGATTGGATGGATAATTATAAACAAATAAATAGAGATAATTATAAATAATTATCTAGTCATTTATATATTATTAGATAATATATAAAAGATTAATATTATTTAATGGATATATGATTATAGAGATAATTATATAAGTTTTAAATAATAAAGATAATTATTAAAATATATATTATATAATATATTAAAGTTTTAATTAATATATATACTGTGTGTGTATATATATATATATATATATATATATATATATATATATATATATATATATATATATATATATATACCAAATGAAATAAGGTGGACGACCTAATATTTTTCTTTTGGAATCACGGCGCACACACTCAATGTGTGTGTGGTGTGTGCTTTGGCCGTACCAAACCATAATCGCGTTTGGTTTTCCCGTTTGTCGTGTGTTTGATTGCATACCTGGCACCACTCGATCGTGTCATCACCGGTGGATACCGAAAGCGTCTCATTCGTGTATTCTTGTCATAGAATACAAAGGTACGAATTTTTATTGCTTTTGCCGTTTACTTATCTTATGTATACTTGATGATCCGTGTATGGAATTCGTGATTTTAAAAAGCTTCCGTTGTGCGTTAATATGATTAATGTTTATGTTTTTATGAAAAATGACATGAATTCCCAACAGTGGTATCAAAGCCACCTCAAGTAACATAATGATAGTATTATTCAAGTATTTATGTTCAACGTTCTTAAAGTTTTGATTTTTAATAATTAAAAGTGTTTAAACGATCGAAATCGATAATTAAAACGTTTAAGGTTTTGATTTGGCTTAAAGAAAATCGACCAAAGGTTTTGGAAACCCCATGGTGATTCTCGGCCAACCTTGGAGTTTTTCAGAACTCGGGATTTTGAAACCTTAGTTTGTTTTATTTAGTTGATGTTTGATTGTTTAAAAGTGTGTAATTGATTAAAGTCGAAAATTAAACGTTTCGGTTCGCGAAATCAAACCTAGAGATTTCGGCCATGGGTTGAGACCCATGACCTCTCGGTTGTGATGTGGTAACCGAGGTGATGGATTATTTGTTTCCGTCATGGCGTTTAATTCACGGTTAAACTCGAACGATTAAATTAAATGCGTTAAATTAATAAATCAAAAAGTGTTTGGCTATTAATATTTAAATATTTGTGACTAAATGTGTTTTCGGTTTTACAAAATTAAAGTGGGAGACTTTATGAGTTTTATAAAATTCACAAATCGGTATAAATATTATTTGATTCGATAATTAAACGATTAATTGGAATATGGAAATCGAAATAATCAAAATGAGTTGATTAATGGCTTCGATTAATTTCAGCCGTCAAAGGGTTTAATACCCTACTTGTTTCGGTTCATATGGGTTATAGAACTCGAGTATGAGTCGGTTAACTAAGTTGGTTCGTTTCCGTTTTTCGATAATTCGTCGTCTAAATTAAATCGGTTTTAATTAAAAGTTAAGTTTTGATGTTGAAATTAAAATTAATGGTAATTTTAATTTATAAGCTAGATTTAATTTATACATTTAATATTTAGTTCCATAAAATGCATTATTAAATTAAAGGGAGTTTAATTTAAGGATTCTATCTCAAATTGATTAAATCGTGACTTTGAGTTTAATGCTCGGTCATGGTTTAATGTTTTTCAGATTTGATCTCGACATTAACGTTTTTGGTAGTAATCTTTTAAAACCATAAAGAAAAGTTTTTGTTGTTATTTAAAGATGATCAAATTTTGGTAAATTGTTTATTAAGAAAATTGACATTTTAAATAAGGGATAATTACGCAGAAAACCCTCAACTTGTCAGGTTTTTGTGATTAAAACCCCAAACCATTTTTCGTTGTATAGAAAACCCCGAACTAACTAAAAATCAGTAAATTAAGGATTTATCGATGGTTAACCGGTTGAAATCGGTTATTAATCCTCCGTAGACCGATAAATAACCTACGTGGAATAAATTTTAATTGTTGAAACCGGTTGCCAAGTATTACACATCATTTAAACACTCGTTGATGATGTAATCCCGTTTAAAAATTACAATTAAAAATTATCAACAGAATTTTAATGGATGTGTAGTAGTTGAGAACCGATTTCAACAACTAAAACTTATTCCACGTAGGTTATTTACCATTCCACGTAGGATTAATACCCGGTTTCAACATGTTACTCATTCATAAAACCTTGATTTACTGATTTTTAGTTAGTTCGGGGTTTTCTACACAACGAAAAATGGTTTTGGGTTTTAATCACGAAAACCTGACAAATTGAGGGTTTATTTTGAAAAGTGTTTCAATTAAATAATAGTTAATTGATAATTATTTAAAGGAAGTTTAAATTATTTATCTATATTATTCGAAAATAAAACTATATTTATTAAAGGTTGTTTAATAAAAAGTTTCTTAAAATAGTAATTTAAGTTTCAAAGGTGTTTGAATTGTTAATTGTATATTTTAAGAAAAGTATAGTTATTGTAAATATGTATTCCCTTATAATATCAGCACCTTTAATGATTCTTTATCACTCACAAGAAGAATGTCAACTCAATAATTGTGCAATGATGAAAGAACAATAAGAATATTGAGAGAATAAAGCAAATGGCGGCTTGAATGATTTTCTCTGTATTCAACCGTGTATTCAATACAAACCCTAGGAGCCTATTTCTAGGCTCCTTTAATTAAGTATCACACATTGACACCTTTGGCCCCTTGACTTTTACATAGACATAAAATAAAAAGAGAATAAATACAAGACTAAACAATAACAAAATAATTATTACAAAACAACTTCCTATGATCGAAATAAAATGTCTAACAATCTCCCCCTTTTCGATCATTTAGGAGGTCCTGGAACTCTGGCATGATCTGTAGATTCTCGAAGTCCAAGGATGACGTCGAAGCGTCTTGTCACTTGTCTCAAATGTAGCTTTTCGTTCAGGTATTCAATGCCGCTGAGGATATCCTGAGTCTCCTTCGGTGAGCATCTGAGTTCTAGATTTGGTTGAGCGTCAAAGTATTGAACTTTCTGAGTAAGCGCTGCTCGAACCAATCTGATAGTGCCGTCGGAGTAACATGGAAGATCCTCAAAGCCCATGAATCTTTTGTAACCTTTCTGGTTTAAAAATATAACCCCTGGCTGTCCTCGAAGCAGAACTTTATACGCCGGATAGTGGTCTAGCAAAAATATATCTTGATCAGGAGCTTTCAGACCCACTTTTACTAAGGCACTCTCAATTGCCATCTGAAAATCTCTGAGGCACATTATGATTGATAGGCAATTCATGCATCGAACAAGGGCTGCAAGAGCAGTCATGTGTGTTAGACGACCCTTGACTTTATTTCTCATCTTGTTGTGCAGAAGCTCTATGTCGTCTATGTTTACAAAGTCAAGGTCGCTTTCATACAGTTCTTGAACTGTGCCGTCTTCTCTGAGTACCTCGAAGGCTGGAGTGAACACTCTGGCTCTCTTGTACATATGGATGTTATTGATCTTGACTATTTTGGATTTTGACCAGTATTTGCTCTTGTCTCTCTTTTCTCTTAGCATCATCTGATTATATTCAGCTTGAACACATCGAGATGCATCGGTCATTACCATCAGAAGACGTCTACTGTAAGACCCCGGCTTCTTTCTAAATACCACTTTGAACCTTTCTTCTAAGAAAGGATTTTGAAATTGATCAGCCGGGAACTTCTTCAAAAATTCTTTTAACCCCTGGACCGGAGGTTCTTCTAATTCTTCAGGAGGAGCCTCAAGAAGTTTCAAGACTCGATCTCTCCGGTCCTGACTCAATTCTTCTTTTGTTTTAGCATCCAGATTGTGAACTTTTACCCGTGAGTACCAATTGATCCATGCGACGTCTGTCATGTCATATATTGGGGTGACTTCTCTTGTTTCAAAACAGTTGACAGTTCGGGATCCGGATGCTTCAGCGATGTGGGCAGGTGGAGCTGATTGAGTTGGAAGGGTTGATTGGACTGTTGGGGCAGGTATAACTGGTGGAATTTCTTTTGGTGTGGGAGTGGGTTGGATTGATGGAGTTTCTATGGGAGTAGGTGAAGGTGATTGGATGGAAGAAGTTATTTGTTCTTGAGGTCCATGGGATGAGGAATCCAAAATTTCAATTGGAGGTGATTTTTGTGGTGATTGGGGTTCAGACTTTGGTGTGAGAAAGGTATAGTCGTTATCAGTATCAGAGTCTGAGTCTGAGTCAGACACTAATATGATTTCGAATTTTTCGTATTGAGGCTCATAGGTCACCATTGCTGACATAGGGTCTAATGGAGCTGGGCCCTCAATCTGTAGAGGTTCATATTCTATCATTAACGCTTCCGTATCCTCATAACTCTGATCCCCAGACCCAGACCCTTGAATTTCCGTACGTTCAGCCTGTGCTCCCCCTTCAATAATCATGGGTTCCTCAGAGTGAAGTTTCTGCCTTTTCTCCCCCTCATGACGATCAGGGTCGTCCTGATCGTCATGCTTTCTTTTTGGGGCCGCTGCTTGAGAACGGCACTGGAGTTCGATGACTGCCGACTCAAGACGATCCATTCTCGAATTAAGCTGTTCCTGGACTTGCAGAATTAGGCGTGTAAGCGCATCGATCTTGTCCGAGAGCTCTGAGATCTGATTTTGAACTGAATGGGAGCCTGGTGGGGTGCCAGCTTCAGAAGCGACACCCTTACCCTTTATTAGTGAAAGAAGGGCGGTGTGACGTTCCTCGGCAGCTTCCCTTTGGGCGTCCAGGTCAGCCCGGGTAATCACGCCGGCAGCACGTAGAGCGGCCGTTAACATCTCCAAATTGATTGGGAGATGGTCGGAAGTGGATGGCGTTGATTGAGCCACTCCCGGTCTTCCTTCCGTCATTTCTGGCTCCTGTACAGGACGCTCAGATCCGGAAGTTTGAGGAGCTGCCACGGAGGCAGCTCTTGGGGATGCCACGGAGGCATCGTGCGGTGTTTGTATAATGGGGGATGGAATCGTGAAAGAAGGAATTTCAGTCACATGGGGAGGAGTGTGACCTCTTTCAACACCGCCACTCTCCGAATGAGAGGGCGAAGGAGTATGTGCTATAACCCCATGAAATGAAGTGGTTTCCCTTTGAGGGGAAACCAAGTGGGTGGTGGTGGTTAGTTCGACCGTTGGACGGACGGTCTTATGGTGGGGTGTCCGACTAATTGGGCTTAGTTCACCCTCAGATGGAATACTTATCGCTCGAACGACAGAGACGGTTCTTTCTGAATCCGCCGTCTCTGCCGCCTCACCGCCTGCTTCCTCCCTCACCAACACAGGCTCCCCCTCACCTATACCCAGAGATTGTTGAACATCCACCCGAGCTCCCTCATTCTCACTCATGCTCGCCTCACCTTCGGATTGGCTAGTCTCAGACGGTTCTGACTGAGACTCATCCGGATAATTCTCTTGAATATATGCCCTAACCCGATCCAACCCCCTTGACCTCATTAGCAAAGATAGAGGTATTTTCGTTATCGGCACAGTGGGGGCCCCCTTTGGCAGAGTTAACTTTTGAATCGCCACTGTGGGGTATACGTCTGCCTCAGGACGTTCATGGATATCGTCATCATGGTCCATTGCATATTGAATGATTAGCTGCAGAAACCGTTGGAGGGGAATGTATTTTCTGCCTTTCTTGGTGCCCCTCTCCACATGGACTCTTTTTAGTTCCTCGAAGAGGAAAGCAGCATAATCCACATGGCGGTCACAGGCAAAGCCTGTGAACATGGCTAGTACCTGAGCCGATGCAGAGTCGTGGCCGGAATGCTTCGCGGTGAAGCATTTGTTGATTACATCAAAAAGTATCCACCAGTGGGATTGAAGATTTTTTGTGCGGAAATCTGAGGGTTTGGAAAGAGGGCCATCATAACCCATGTTTGGATTTCAGCTAGGGTTTCGGTAATGGATGGGTTGGGATCAAAATGTTCGCGGGTAGGAAGGTAGAATTCGGCTGGTAGGTGAAGGATGTGGCGTATGGCGGATATGTTGAGTTTGACTGGAACACAGTCTATGGTGGATGTAAAGTGAGATCCAGGGTCAGAAAAGTATTCTAGCCTGTTCCAGAATTGTTGCAGATAGATCTGGGGAACAGCTATGGCAGTGGATAAGGCGTAATAGATTGGATGGCGAGTGAGGATGTCGAATGCAAGGGTTTGGGGTTCTTTGGTGAGGATGGAAATGTCCAGTTGCAAGTTGTGTGGAATGAACTCGACAAACTCGGCGTTGGGGAGGATGAATTGTTCTGGGAGTTGAGCGTTATTATTTGGGATGGGGGGATGGGGTATGGTAAGAACAACTGCTGGTTCCATCATCCTGCAAGGTGCATCAGAGTTAGAAGGAAAAGACTTAACTGATAAGGCATTGATGTTAAGTCTAGATTAGTGTGAAATAGAAATTTCCTGATCTGTTTAGCATCGGGTCTTTATTAGTAGAATAACATTCTACTAATAAAGTCCAAAGTCAATCGTTAAGAGACCGATGTTAGACCAGACGTTTTCACTCAAACGCTAGTCCTAACTCTAATCAATGGTGCACTTTGAGAGAAATATTTTTGTATATTTGAATTTATATAAAAAGATGCAAAAATGGAAAAGTTTGAAAAATGCTAAGTGTTGGATTTCGGATGGTCCGAATTCGGATGAACAGTGTCACCGAATTCGGATCAGTCCGAAATCTGGATGATGCATGAATGGTATGTGGGGGGGTCCGAATTCGGATGAGGTGACACAAGTGGCCGAATTCGGATGGTGGTCCGAAATGCATGGAAGTGGTGATGTGGGTGGTCCGAATTCGGATGGTGCATGAGATAAATCCGAATTCAGAATAGGACCGAAGTAGATGTATGCAATGAGATGAAAAGGACAGATTTCGGATGGAACCCAGAATTCGGATGGGGACCGAATCCGGATTTCATCCGAATTCGGATGTACAGTGTATGATGAATTTTAACTTAGAAAAATTTTGAACAAATTGAACATACTTTTGAAGAACCGAATTCGGGTGCACAGTGATCCGAGTTCGAATGCACAGTGTCCGAATTCGGTTGAACAGTTGTAAAAATTTTGGAAATTCTTCTAAGGGACACATCCGAATTCGGGGCTTGGTCCGAATTCGGATGGTCCGAAGTGCAGCAGTTCATTTATGATGTTCATGTAGCATGCAACGTGAATAGTGGTGATTGTGACAAAAATGCATGAAACTACAGATCCTAGTCTAAATATGCATGATAAACATTTTATCTAATTACAACTAAATGAAAAACACACATTAAACAACCCAAAAATAAGAAAAACCGAAATGAAAAGGTAAAGAAAATTTGAAAATCAAACACACAGAACATGAAGTTAAACACTGAAATAAATATGGAAATAGGTTACCTGGAAGTGCCGAAGTTGGAAAATGCAAGAAAAACTGAAGAAAATGATGTTTCCTAAAGCTTGGAAGGTGGTGATGGAGGTTTGGCGGTGGCTGTCGACGAGAGCAAAGAAGAAGAAGAAAATCTTGAAGATGAAGTAATGGGTAGTTGACCGTTGACTACTCTTTTTATAGATAGCCGGGTCGGATACGGGTCATAGGATCCGCGCCCAACCCGATGATGGGCCGCCGGTGTTTACCACACAACACACACAAAACTTAAAAAACAATATTGGGCTTTAAAAGATAAATGAAACAAGATTTTTAAGAAAACAATTTGGCCCAATTTATTACATCTTTTTGTGTTTTTCTTTGAAACAAACAAAAAAAAAACAACAAAAAAAATTGAGCAAAAACAAAGTAAAATATTTTTGATATTTTCTTTTAGTATTTAAGTTAAGACAAAAATAAAATAAAATAAAATAAAATATTTTTGGCTTTTTGATAATTTTGAACAATTAAAATCTTTTTGGGATTTTCTGACCTATTAAATTAAACTCAACAATAAAATAAACTATAACCAACCTAAAATTTAAAAATTTATCTAATAGAAATAATAAAACTAACAAGAAACAAAGAATTATAAAGATTAACATCCTAACTATACTCTCCCTCAAATAAATACAGGTTATTTTCCTTTTAATTTTATGATTAAGCTCGTTAATTCTTTTAGCCTTACAAATACAGACAAACCTGGATATTGTTTGCATCCCACTACGTGATGAACAATTCACACAGTAATTTGTCAGGATCATTAATTATTAAAAAATGTACATAGATAAGGAAATATTGAGTTTCAATGTTGTGACACGGTCCTTAAATTTAAATAACAGATATTTTCTAAAATAAAGGAATTTCAATCACGATAGATTGAAATAGAATTATTTAAGACAATATCTGATATTTAACTGGAATGCGGATTCAACATGCCGATATGGGATACTAAAAACTAAAAACGAGGTTCGTCTAAAGCTTTAGTAAATATATCCGCAAGTTGATATTCTGTGCCAACAGAATACAACTCAATGGTTCCCTTTTCTACGTGATCTTTAATAAAATGATACCTGATATCTATGTGTTTTGTTCGAGATTGCTGCACGGGATTGCAAGAGATGGCAATTGCACTTCGAGAATCACAGTAAATTTGGATATTGGTGAGTGAGAATCCATAATCGCGTAATTGTGTTCTCATCCACAGCACTTGAGAGCAACAGCTTGCAGCTACTACATACTCAGCCTCAGCTGTAGATGTGGAAACACAATTCTGCTTTTTGGAAGACCAACTCACCGGTCTATCTCTTAAAAACTGTATTCCTCCCGACGTGCTTTTTCTATCAACTCTACAACCTGCAAAATCAGCATCTGAAAACGCAGTAAGATCGAAATCGGTTCCCTTTGGATACCATAGACCAAGTTCGGGTGTGCCCTTAAGATAACGAAAAATGCGTTTTACCGCAGTTAGGTGTGATTCTTTTGGGTCGGCCTGAAATCTAGCACAAAGACATGTTGAAAACATTATATCCGGCCTACTGGCAGTCAAGTATAGTAAGGATCCTATCATCCCTCTGTAAGTTGTATTATCGACACTTTTCCCAGAAGGATCGGTGTCTAACTTACAGTTGGAGGCCATGGGAGTTGCGATACTCGTGCAAGAGTCTAACTTATACTTCTTGAGAATGTCAAGAGTATATTTCGACTGGTTCACAAAAATCCCATCCTCAATGTTAGGCACAAAAAGGCCTCAGTCAAACCTGTTCTGCATCTGAGGGGGAGATTCTTAATCAAACCTGTTGATGCCTTTGAAGGTTGTATTTAGGGCCTGTTATTTGCCTTATTGAAACCTGAAAATGATTTGCAATATCAGTCTGAAGCTGCTCTATGTGTTGCATGTGTTGCAACAAAGGCAATTTTGCTCAAGCTGTTCAGTCTGCTGAACAGGCTGGACATAAACTGTCTACGCTGCTCTACACTGGTGAGCAGCTTGGGCAGTTTACAAGTGTTCTGTTATTTGTGAACAAAACCTGTTCTTTGTGAACAGGCTAAACACTTTATGGAATGTGTTTTCAAGTCCTCATGTACTGTTTTTGACTACAAGATCAGTTTACAAAGTCGAAGACAAAGTGGAAATCAGAACTGCTCAGCCTGCCCAAGCTGTTCTGCTACATGAAGACAAAAGGTTATTTGAAAAAGGGTGACAGACCTTTTTCTTATATCAAAATAGGCCTTTACAAGGAAGAAAACATAAAGTTGACATTCCTTATATGGTTAAAGGCAATGCAACAGTAGACAAAGTGAGAAGACAAAAGTTCTGCACATATGAAGACAAGTCTGCTTTTCAGAAAGGTGCAGAAAAGGTTATGTTGTCTTTTCAACAAGACTTTACCTTTTTCGTTCCGTCCAATGAAGAAGCTTCACTTAGATCCTCTGAGTGAGTATAAAAGGAAACTTCCAAGGATTGAAAGATTAAGCCAAAAAGCTAAGTGCTGAAAACAAGAGTGAACGTGCATTCAAAGTGTGTCTTTCATGCATGCAAGTCTGCTTGAATAAAACAGTGCTCAGTGTCTAAGCTGTTCTTATTCAAGCTGTTCCTCAGAGTCTTGTAAACACAGTGAGTGATTCTTAGTGAGTGTATTCATTGTAATTAGTTTAAGTTAGTCTTAGACTAGTTAAACATACTGTTGTATCTGTCATCTCAGCTTGAACCTTTCCGCATTCAAGTTTGTTTGTAATTAACATTTGTTAATAATACATACAAACATTGAGAAAATTGTGTGTAGTTTTTTAAAGTGCTGTATTCATCCCCCCCCCCCTCTACAGCTTAAAGCTATATACTTGGGATATCTTTTGGGACCTACAACTGGTATCAAAGCAGTTTAGAGTGTGTGTCATTCTAGATCTCTCATTCTCCCGAAGTTTCCATGGACAACAGTGCTGCAAGTTCCTCATACTATGACAATGGCTCAATGGGCAAACCTCCAAAGTTCAATCATCAGAACTTTTCTGGTTGGAAGTGCAGAATGATGCTCTACTTAGAGAATCTGGATGTACAACTACCAGAGATTGTAATGGAGGGTCCCTATGTGCCAACCTCTGTTACAACAATAACTCCTGCTGTTGAAGGAGCTGCTCCTGAGATCAGAACATTTGAGAAAGCAAAAGCTCAATGGTCTGATGAAGACAAAAGACTGGTGGCTCTTGATGCAAAGGCCAGAAACAATCTGGTCATCTCTCTACCTGATGATGTGTTCAAACAGGTTGAGAAGATGAAGACTGCAAAGGAGATGTGGGATACTTTGTGTACCGTCTATGATGGACCCACAATCACACTTGACAACAGGATTAATAATCTTGTTAGACAGTATGAACTCTTCTTTGCAAAACCAAAGGAGACTCTCACTGAAACCTACACCAGGTTTACTGCTCTTGTAAATGATCTCAAAGCTGTTGGGATCACCAAGGACAGCCTGACGTTGGTAAACAAATTCTTAGATGTTCTGCCTGAAGAATGGAATTACTTTTCTACAATTTTAAGGAATTCAGGTACCATCAAAAGTATGGATCTTGTTAACTTATATGGATCCTTACTAAATGATGAGCAATCAAGGCAACAGAAGAGAAATGCCTTGGAAATATCTATGAAAGGTGCAGCCTTTGTGGCTAGTGTGAGACAACCTATAAATCAAGTGAGTGATGTGTTCACTCAACCTGATCAACAGGCTGATGATAAGGAGGAAATGTCTAATGAGGAAGACAATGCAGATAGTACTGAACTGGATGATGAGCAGATGATAGCCATGCTTGTCAAAAGATTCAACAAGAAAAGGTTTTGAAGAAACATGCTACAGGGAAGCTCAAATGCTATAAAAAAGAAAGCATTTGACAAGACCAAAGCTGAGTGCTTCAAATGTGGCAAAACTGGGCATATAGCTGCTGACTGTGTGTCAAAAGCTGTTGGTCAGACATCCAAGCCACACAAGACAAACAGGGATGATGGCTATAGGGTTAAGTATCTTATGGCCATGGCTAAGGAGAGGAAGTTAGAAAACTCAGTGGTTTCTAACAGGCAAAAGGGACTAATGGCTGAAACGTGTGACTGGGAGGAGTCTGATTCATCATCGGATGAAGAAGACAACAACTGTCTGATTGGCCAACACTGATGTCCCGTCAACAAGCAACTTCAAACAGGATCTGGCTGAAGCTGAAGCTTTCAGCAGCTTGGAGAACTGGAACCCTACAATGATGTATAAGGTACAAAATTTTATGGATTACAGTTCTGAAGAAAAAGTTAAAATGTTTGAATATATGCTTGTTGATCTGAAAGCTGCTGTTGAGAAGCATGCTGTCTTATTATCTGAAATCTCTAAGCTTAAAACTGATATTGAAACAAAGTCTAGTAAACTGGACAGCTTCCATAAGTTGGAAGCTGAGCTTGATGAATTAAAACACATCAATTCCATTTTCCCGGAAGAAAAGAGAGAAACAGATATAAAACATGTTAAGCTTCAAAAGAGAGTTGACTCTTGGTGCCAATCTGCACAAAAAGTCAGCCACTGCATAAGTCAGCAGATTCCCGCACAAATCCAAGCCTATCTTGGAGGGGATCTTGACACAGCAGCTTCCATTGTTGAGGTTAATAATTTAAAAGAAGACTTGTCCACTCTTGGTGAGCTTCCAAACACTTTTATTCAAAAAGGGAATGGTAAATTAATCTCAACAAACAGGTTTGTCAGGCCTCAAAACACTGACAGCTCGTGTGAACCTAGCTCAAAAGCTATTGATGAAATGAGTCTTCCATCAAATAAGCTTGCTAAGTGTTCTGCTGATTCACACAAGCAAAAGAAAGGAAAGCATGTTCAAACTGCAGCTGCGGACACCAAACCTGTTGACAAAACAGACTGTGGGTCTAAAGCTGGTATAAAAAGGCATACTAATCCTTTCAATGCTGAACATTTTGAAAATAAGTTTTCAAAAGGTAAGCAGTCTGCCTTTAACAAGAATAAGTCTCAGGTTGAAGGCAAACCTGTTGTGATTTCAAATAAGTTTTCAAATCATAGTGGTAAACTGGCTTTAAATAAGAATAAGTATTTAAAAACCAGAAATAATGATTATGTTGATAGGCAACATCAATCACATCTCAGGAAGGGCAAAGGCAAAGTCATTGCTCAGCCTGAGAGATCTGGGAATAAGTTTCCTAAACCTGTGGAGGTTCAAAAGCCAATTAAGCTTCCTATCTTTGATATCTGCCCTCCTAAAAAGAGGAAAGAAGAGACAGGCAAAGCTGTGGCTATTGAACTTTCCACTCAAGTTGTTGACTCATCAAAAAGTAATAAGTTTGCTAAACCTGCTGATGGAATAAACAAAAATAACCCAGAATGTGTTTCTGAAAGATCTTCTTCCAAAAATGCTAAAAGGAGAAAGTGTTATAAATGTGGAATGAAGACACATCTGGCCAAAGACTGTCCTGAAATTGTGGACATGAGGCCTGCTGACTCTGATGCTTCCCTCACTGCCAACATAAACAGTGTTGGAAACATCTCAGTCAATGAGAGTGGTATTCAAACTGATACCATTCAAATAGGGAATATTAGAGTTGACATTACAAGTCCATCAACAAATGTTGATGAAGTAGGAGAACTCATCTCTGTGATGAGTTCCCCTAAAAGTATCTAATATTCTTCTTATCACTTTGCAGGAAAAACAACCATCCCAGGTTTGGTACTTGGACAGTGGCTGCTCAGGGCACATGACAGGTTGTAAGGACCTGCTGAGTGATCTCATGCCTGAAAAAGGGCCAAAAGTCACATTTGGTGACAATGTACAGGGATCCACTGAGGGATACGGAACTCTTAAAGCTGGTGCTGCAGTGTTCAAAAGAGTAGCCTATGTGGTTGGGCTAAAACATAACCTTGTTAGCATAAGCCAACTGTGTGATGCTGGCTATAAGGTTAACTTTGATGAGCACCTGGGTAACATATTGGATCCCCAAGGCAAAGTTGTGCTGTGTGCTCAACGAAAGAAAGGTGTATATGTTGTGGACATGCAATCTGCTGATCCCACAACTGAAACCTGCTTCCTCACAAGAACAAATGCAGACCTAAACTGGTTATGGCACAAAAGGCTGTCACATCTGAACTTCAAGAACATTAACAAACTCTGTAAGAAAGAGTTGGTGACAGGTTTGCCTTCTATGACCTTTGTTAAAGATAAACTCTGCATAGCTTGTGGAGAAGGCAAGCAGAGAAAATCATCATTTAAATCCAAACATAACTTCTCTATTGATACTCCTCTCTTCTTAATCCATATGGACTTGTTTGGACCTGTTAATGTCCCAAGTCTAGGAGGAAGAAGATACACTCTATTAATGGTTGATGAGTTCTCCAGGTACACATGGGTTATTTTCTTGAAGAGCAAAGGAGAGGCTGCTAGAGAAATTATTGGATTTGTGAAAAAGATGGAAATGCTGAACTCTGCCCAAGTAAAGCAGCTTAGAAGTGATCATGGTACTGAATTCAGAAACAGTACTCTTGAAGACTTCTGTGAACAGAAAGGGATCACTCAAAACATTTCAGCTGTAAGAACTCCACAACAAAATGGAGTTGCTGAAAGGAGAAACAGAACTCTCATTGAAGCTGCTAGAATCATGCTATGTGCATCTGGTTTACCTTCATCATTCTGGGCTGAAGCCGTTAACACTGCCTGCTTCACCCAAAATAGATCCTTAGTGGTGAAAAGGTTCAACAAGACTCCCTATGAGCTGATCAAAGGGAGGAAACCAAATGTCAGTTACTTCCATGTATTTGGTTGTCCCTGCTTCATTTTGAATCAAAGGAATCAACTGGCAAAGTTTGAACCAAAAGCTGATGAAGGTGTGTTTGTTGGCTACTCTGCTATCTCTAAAGCCTACAGAGTGTACAACAACAAAAGAAAGGTGATACATGAATCTATTAATGTCACCTTTGAAGAGTCCAAGAATGCTTCCACCAAAGCTGTTCCTGAATCAGTTTCAGGAGAATTAAACTTTGATGATCTGATGCATTCAAACAGTGAAGAGGACTCAAAAGCTTCCACATCACCCAGTGTGGAACCTGATAATCATGATGGGCATGATGATGATTATGTCAATACACCCTGTGTGAATAAGTGTACTGATCTAATTACAAATGCATGTCCTGAACCTATCAATGCTGATTTTCCTGGTTCCTCTGCTGATATGTTCAACAGTGGTCAGTCATGTTCAACAGGTGAACAGGCTCAGGACAACAGTGTGTCTGAAAATCCTGAGAGCAGTTCAACAGGACCTGCTGAAGCTGCTGATAACTCTGGAGAATCATCATTGAAGAATGATCCTAAGTGGATCAGGTGTCACCCCAATGATCAAATAATTGGTGACATCAACAAAGGGGTACAAACAAGGTGGGACAGCTTAGGGAACTTTTGTATGTTCTCTAGTTTTGTTTCACTTATGGAGCCAAAGAAAGTGGATGAAGCACTAAAAGATGCCAATTGGATCATTGCCATGCAAGAACAAATCAATCAGTTTGAGAGAAACAAGGTATGGAAGCTGGTCCCTGCACCTAAAGGCAAAACTATAATTGGTACTAAATGGGTTTTCAGGAATAAGATGGATGAGCAAGGTCATGTCATAAGAAATAAGGCAAGACTGGTTGCTCAAGGTTATAGACAGGAGGAAGGAATTGACTATGATGAGACATTTGCTCCTGTGGCCAGGCTAGAAGCAATTCGTTTGTATCTAGCCTACGCTGCTCATAAGAGCATTAAGGTATTTCAAATGGATGTGAAGAGTGCATTTTTGAATGGGAAGCTGCAAGAAGAAGTTTATGTCAAGCAGCCTCCAGGTTTTGAAAATGAACATCATCCAGGTTTTGTCTATAAGTTGGACAAAGCTCTCTATGGTCTCAAACAAGCCCCTAGAGCCTGGTATGACACTCTTACTGAATTCCTTATGAGCAATGGGTATTCCAGAGGTAAAGTGGATACTACACTGTTCATAAAGAAGGTGAAATCTGATATTATGCTTGTTCAAATTTATGTGGATGATATAATATTTGGTTCTACCAATGAGCAGTTATGCAAGAATTTTTCATTACTCATGAAATCTAAATATGAAATGAGTATGATGGGAGAACTTACTTTCTTTTTAGGATTACGGGTTAAACAAACCTCAACTGGAATTTTTATAAATCAAAGAAAGTATACCTTAGATCTCTTGAAAAAGTTCAAATTTGATCAAAGTTCTCCTATTAAAACCCCAATGGCAACCAATGTAAAATTGGATGCTGATACCAGTGGCAAAGCTGTTTCAGTAACAGCTTACAGAGGTATGATTGGGAGCTTGATATACTTAACTGCTAGTAGACCAGATATTATGTTTGCCAAGCTGATCCAAAGGAATCTCATCTAGCTGCTGTTAAGAGAATCTTCAGATACCTGAAGGGTACATCAGGTTTGGGTCTTTGGTATCCCAAAGACTCCAGCCTTGAACTAACAGGTTATTCAGATTCTGATTTTGCAGGCTGCAGGCTAGATAGGAAAAGCACAACAGGTGGATGTCAACTCCTTGGTAGTAAGTTGATAAGTTGGTGTAGCAAGAAGCAGAACTCAGTGTCTACTTCTACTGCTGAAGCTGAGTACATTGCTGCTGGAAGCTGCTGTGGGCAGATTCTGTGGATGCAACATCAGCTTGAAGATTATGGCCTTGTGTATAGGAAAATTCCTATTCTGTGTGATAACACAAGTGCCATAGCTATTTCCAACAATCCAGTATTTCATTCAATAACAAAGCATATTGAAGTCAGACATCATTTCATCAGGGATCACATTCAGAAAGGTAATGTGGAGGTAAGTTATATTTCCACAAATGAACAGCTTGCAGACATTTTCACCAAACCTCTTGATGAAACAAGGTTTAATTACCTTGTTAGCAAGCTGGGCATGTTAAAGTGACTAAGTGTCCTCAAAGGTCTAAAACTTTGTATGTCTCAAACTGATCAAGTTTCTCAGAACAGCTTGGACAGAACAGGCTCTGCGTGTTATGTACTTAGCCACTCTTCTAAAATCCTTGATCAGCTTGAACATACAACAGGCTGAACACAAACAGTTTACTTGTCCAGCCTGATCTGATGGTCCATTCTTCACTCTGCTCATTCCCTCACACTGACTTACAAGATGTTGTCTTGTAACCTGGTCAGCTATTGAACACAACATGTTCCTACTTAGTTGAACAGGCTGAGGGAACAGCCAGAAAAATGAACAGCTTGTGATGACCCTGCTTATCACAGGTTTGACCAACAGTTTAGACCAACAGTTTTAATTACCTTTCTTTAAACTTAAGTTACTTAATTTATGTTTTTATTTAACTTAGTTACTGCGGATAATGTGGGTTACGTGTGTTAGTGATTAAAAAGGGCTCAAGTGGTCTGACAAACGGTCTGACATGGACAACCGTTCCGTTTTTCGTTAACGACTTTTTCAAATCAACCGCCCAAATATTTCTCTCTCATACACACTCACATTCAAATCCTATAAATACCTCATACTGTTACATTTTCATCTTCCTCACTACTATCTTCTGTCTTCTAAGAACCCTAAAAAAAATTCTACTAAGTGTCTTGTGCTTCTGCTACTTCCCCTACTCTCAAATGGCTCACAGAAACAACCCCTTCCTACCAGTGTTTGTTGGTGATGATGTGCAGAAGCATCCATCAGTCACCACAATGCTAACCCTTAAACCCACAAACTACATTGCCAACCTCACAATCCCCAAAAACTATGTGGGGAAAGGTTATGATCAAATGGTGGAGTTTTTGACAGTTCATCCGTTGAACTATGCTATGACTACTACTCCTGGTGTCCTGTACCAGGAGATGGTGTACGAGTTCTGGTACACCTGTGCCTACAACCCCAACACCAAAGTCATCAAGGGGACTATTCTCAATGGGACTCAGACCATTGAGATTACTGCTGATCTTCTCAGGGAGGTTCTTCATCTGCCCGTTGCTGATTCATATGATATGCCCCAGCCAGAAAATGAGCAAATGGGAAATTTGCTACGCTTCTGTGGTGTAGCAGAACCCAAAATTGGAGCAACGCTGTACAGAAAGGATTTGTCTCCTACCTACAGCTTTCTGTTTGCTTCAGTGATGATGAGCTTCAGCAGCAAAGTTGGTTCATTTGACCAACTGAGCCGTGATGAAGTCCCAATAGTTCTATAGCTGGTGGATGGGACCACAATTGATATGGCTAAGTGGATCTTTCTGAACTTGAGGAACCTGGTGCAGCAAGAGCCAAGACCAGCTGTTGTTCGATACCCCAGGTTTCTGAGCCTCATTTTCAGATATATTTGTGGTGAGCATCTGTACAACTCTCAGCCTCTACTTCACACTGCTGCATTCCCTGTCATAGGGAATAGAGTTTTCTACACTGCTGTACTTCCAAATGAGCCTCCTCTGTCCACACCAATGAGGAGGTTGTTAGGATTGGTGGAAGGACCCTCTGCTGTGAGGGTGGATCCAAAACCTGCTGCTCCCAAGAGAAAATCCAAAGCCAGGTCCAAACTTGTTCAGAGGACCCTGGCAACCACTGAAGCTGGGCCTGTGCAAAAGAAGGCCAAAACAGCTCAGTCTGAGTCAGCTCTCTTAGCCTCTGTGGCTGAGGGGGAGCAGGCTCCTCACCCTGGTTCATTTGTTGAACCTGAAGCCTCTGTGGCTGGTGCCTTTGTGGCACCTGAGACTATGGAACAGGCCAACCCACCTGTTCCTGACCCAGTCTCACCCCCTGTCCAAATAGATCCTCTCCCCTCTCCTCAATCACCCACTTCATCCATCCTATACCACCGCAAAAGAAAATCAACCAAATCAACCAGCTCCTCTATTCCCTCCCAACAGGGTTTAGTTGTAAGAGAAGCCACCCCTGCTGCCTCTCCTATATTGGGAGAAGGTTCAGCACAGTTGGAGACTGCTTCACTCCAGCCTGAGTCCACCCAGAGTCAGCCTAGACCCTCTGGTTCCTCCCAACAGGAACCAGTTGTACAAAAGGAGATAACCACCTCAACTATTCCAGCCTCCCAACAGGATGAGGATATTGAAAGACAGGAGCCCTCTCCACTCCATACTGCGTCCACACTGTCCCCCACTCAAACTTCTTTTCACCCTGAGTCTGCATGAGGTGCCCACACTGCTGGTATAGACCAATCACCAGCTCAGCCTCAAACTTCTGCTCCCCATGATACAACTGTTCTACACCAAACAGCTACTGAGGGACCAACAACCCAAGCTGATGATCCTCAGGGTTCATACCGACCCTTTGGTGAGGCTGCTCCCTCTATGCAAATTCCATCAGCAGGTTTCACCACTACTGATGTTGAAATGCATATCCCATCTCCCCATGATGAGGTGCTTTTACACCAAGGCACTGCAGAGGGAACACCCACTGGCCTTCATGAGGGTGCTGCAACACAAGCCGCATCTGAAAGGCCCCCATCCTCAACTCCTTTTCCTGATGAAGCAGCTACATCCGCTGCTGAGGGACCCTTTGACCCCTCCAAGCTGGGTCACATTACTTTTGCCCAGGCTATGGAGCTTCTATCTAATGTCCCTCTTCCCTCTCCCTCACATCCTCATACACCAGCCTCATCATCATCTTCTCCATCCACTCACTCTAAACAGTCCACTCATACACCTCCATCTCCCAAAGACCTGCCTTTAAAGGATCAGCTTTCTCTGCTGACCAACAAAGTTGGTTCTTTGGAAACTACTATGACCTCTCTACCCTCCATTATTTCAGACTCTGTGTCTGAACAGCTTAAGGGATTCTTTGATTTGTTCAAAGATTCCTTCCCTGCCACTCCACAAACAGATACTTCTCCACAGCTGCTTGCACTCACTGCACAGCTGCAAAATGTGTCAACTTCTCTCTCCTCCATTCTTTCACTGCAACAGGACTCTGTGTTCTCAATGACAGCTATTTCTCAAAAGCTGTCATCTCTCCTAACTTCTTGCAACACTACTCTTCCTACTACTCTGGCCAGCTTGAACACCCTCATTGGCTCCGTATCCAATTCTGTGTCATCAAACCTTGCTGATGTGCAAGATTCTCTCGAATTACATATTGCACAGCTTCAAAGTTTGTTGTTCACAACTTCTGATAGGGAAAATATTGTTAAGCTGACCTCCCTTGCTGATACCCAATCCTCTTCTCCTCAAACCTGTCTTACCCAGCTTGCAGAGGTAAGGGACAACTTGGCATTCTTAGTGACTAGCCTTGTTGGCCCCAGACCTACTGCCAAAACTGCTGGCAAGCCTGCTGACTTTGTGTCTTCAGGCAGACCAGATGTTGAAGGTGCTGGTACATCTCCTTCAAAGGGGGAGAAGTCATCTGCCTCGAAGACTAAGTCTAAGGGGGAGACAACTTCTTCTCCTAAGGAGAAATCAGTGCCTGCAACACTCACTGGTCAACCAGCAGGAGCTTCAACAGGTACACTGGAGGGTGCCTCTCACGCTGCTCAGCCTACTCAGGCTGAAACTCCAAACCCTGCTTTGTCTAAGGGGGAAGAACTTATGTCTGAGGACAGGCCAAGCAACAAAAGGAGGCATCTGATCTTACAAGAAGAAGAGGAGGAGGAAAGTCCTGAAGCTGCTGTCACTATAGCAGCTAAAGGAAAAGAAAAAGCAGCAACTGATCCCCAGCAACTGAAAGCAGCAGAGATTCAATTTCACAAAGCCAGGGCCAAAGAAATGGGTCTTCCTATGCACAAATACTTTGAGTTTAGAGAAGAACAGCTTCAAGCCCTGGAAGCTCTAAGGAAAGAAGAAGAATCTGCCAAAGCTGCTAAATCTTTTGCAATTCAAGAGGCAAGGAAAGTCAAAATGTCCACTCTGAATGTGCAAAAGAAATTAATGGAAGCTGCTAAGGGATCAGCAGAAGAGAAGGAAGCAGAAAAAGAAAAGGGTGCTCTGGTCTCAGTGACCAAAACTCAAGTGCCCTCTGCTAGAACCCAATTCCATTTTGACAACCTGGCAAGGAAGAAGTTTCATGATGTTGCTGACCAAAGACTTGCTAAGGAACCAATAGCTGTTCCTATTTCAAGAAAAGGCAAACAGTGGAAACTGTAAATTACCAGGATGGGTTCAACAGGCCCTGAGCTGGAATCTTATGATCACACTGGTGTTGCCCAAATGGGGTACGGGGAATGGGTGGAACTAGCAGTTGCCCTGAGCCAGTCAAAGTCAGAAACGGCTAAGACTATCAGGGCATTTGTAAAGAAGTTAATGGAGAGAGTGAAAGATCTTGGTCTGATCTCAACTGATATAAGTGAGGGTGTCTCTGTGACATATCCCAAAATAAGGCCAAAAGAACAAGGAGAGACACAGAGCTGGAAGAACTCCTTATGATGATTGAACAAGGAGATTATGCTGTGGAAATCAAAGGAGTTAACCACAGCCTGCCCAAAGGAGTAGATTTTGAAGATGGCAAAGTAATTGAAGAGCCTGAGTTAGGGGCATTTTTTGTAGATCCTCTATCTCAGAAGAAATGTTTTCAAAGAGCTTCAGACCTGCACAAAGTTGGTCTTAAGCAGCTTGCAGCCTTCAGAATTGCCAACTCCTTCAGGCAGTCCAGCAAATAGAGAGCAGCCATCTGGGATGTGCTGAGAGGTTTGTATGACAGAGGTGAGCTTCAAGATCCAAACTTCATGTTTCTCAGAGTTGAAATTCAAGATCTGGAAGAAACAAGGGAGGAACTTGAAAGAATATTTGGAGAAAGACTTCCACCTTCAGTACAGTGATGTCCATCTACCAATCAGGGTAGGTGAAGAATGGAAGCTGTCCATCAGTTGGACAGGCTTACCATTTTCTGCTCCCAACAAAAACAGTCCAATGCACAATAGTTGTGCTTTATTTACATATGTTGTAATTTTCTCTTTTACATTAGTTGTAATATACATCAGTACATCAGTTGTACTTTTGTAAAAGCATGTGTTGTTCCAATGTAATCAAAAATCAGTGTATATATAAAATGATCTTTTACTTTATGTTGTTGTTGTAATTTTATTCCAACAAATGTACTGTAAAATATATAGTGACTTTTGATAAGACCAGCTTCGACTGGTTATTGCAAATAGGGGGAGATCGTTAGGCACAAAAAGGCGTCAGTCAAACCTGTTCTGCATCTGAGGGGGAGATTCTTAATCAAACCTGTTGATGCCTTTGAAGGTTGTATTTAGGGCCTGTTATATGCCTTATTGAAACCTGAAAATGATTTCCAATATCAGTCTGAAGCTGCTCTATGTGTTGCATGTGTTGCAACAAAGGCAGTTTTGCTCAAGCTGTTCAGTCTGCTGAACAGGCTGGACATAAACTGTCTACGCTGCTCTACAATGGTGAGCAGCTTGGGCAGTTTACAAGTGTTCTGTTCTTTGTGAACAAAACCTGTTCTTTGTGAACAGGCTAAACACTTTATGGAATGTGTTTCCAAGTCCTCATGTACTGTTTTTGACTACAAGATCAGTTTACAAAGTCGAAGATAAAGTGGAAATCAGAACTGCTCAGCCTGCCCAAGCTGTTCTGCTACATGAAGAAAAAAGGTTATTTGAAAAAGGGTGACAGACCTTTTTTTTATATCAAAATAGGCCTTTACAAGGAAGAAAAACACAAAGTTGACATTCCTTATTTGGTTAAAGGCAATGCAACAGTAGACAAAGTGAAAAGACAAAAGTTCTGCACATATGAAGACAAGTCTGCTTTTCAGAAAGGTGTAAAAAAGGTTATGTTGTCTTTTCAACAAGACTTTACCTTTTTCATTCCGTCCAATGAAGAAGCTTCACTTAGATCCTCTGAGTGAGTATAAAAGGAAACTTCTAAGGATTGAAAGATTAAGCCAAAAAGCTAAGTGCTGAAAACAAGAGTGAACGTGCATTCAAAGTGTGTCTTTCATGCATGCAAGTCTGCTTGAATAAAATAGTGCTCAGTGTCTAAGCTGTTCTTATTCAAGCTGTTCCTCAGAGTCTTGTAAACACAGTGAGTGATTCTTAGTGAGTGTATTCATTGTAATTAGTTTAAGTTAGTCTTAGACTAGTTAAACATACTATTTTATCTGTCATCTCAGCTTCAACCTTTCCGCATTCAAGCTTGTTTGTAATTAACATTTGTTAATAATACAAACAAACATTGAGAAAATTGTGTGTAGTTTTTTAAAGTGTTGTATTCACCCCCCCCCCTCTACATCTTAAAGCTATATACTTGGGATATCTTTAGGGACCTACACTCAAGTTGTTTGACTTGTAATCCGAGGAAAAAGTTCATTTCCCCCATCATACTCATCTCGAACCTGGACTCCATTAGGGCTGAAAAATCCTTACAAAAATTACTGTCAGTAGATCCAAATATAATGTCGTCGACATATATTTGTACTAGCATTATATGTGGGCCTTCCCTTTTTGTGAATAGAGTTGTGTCCACCACACCTTTACAGAAACCGGTAGAAATAAGGAAGTTTGAAGGACTATCATACCATGCTCGAGGTGCTTGTTTTAAACCATAGAGGGCTTTATCTAGCACATAAACATGGTCAGGTTTATGTGTGTCAACAAAGCCTTGTGGTTGTTCAACATACACCTCCTCGTTAAGTTCACCGTTTAGAAAGGCAGTCTTGACGTCCATTTGGTACACTTTGAAATCTTTGTGTGCCGCGTACGCCAAGAAGATTCTGATTGCTTCGATCCGTGCAACTGGAGCGAAGGTCTCGTCATAATCTATCCCTTCTTGTTGTTGGTAGCCTTTCGCAACAAGTCTTGCTTTGTTCCTTATCACAATGTCGTTCTCATCTCGTTTGTTCTTAAAGATCCACTTTGTTCCGATCACTGTACGGTCCTTAGGTTTGGGAACTAACCGCCATACTCTTAGCTGTTCAAACTGGTTGAGTTCCTCTTGCATTGCAACTATCCAATCTGGATCTGTTAGGGCTTCATCCACACGAGCGGGCTCTATCATACTAAGGAATGATGCGAAGAGGCATTCATTAGCAGATGCCCTACGAGTTTGGACTCCTGTTGAAACATCACCAATGATTTGATCTGTTGGGTGACTTCGGGTCCATTTAATCTCGTGTGGAAGGGGTGCTCGGGATGGAACCTCTGTGGTTAATGTGGGGATGGATGAAGATTCATGGTCGATGGTTTCAAATGATGGTACCACTGGTTCTGGTTTGATTCCCGAGTGTTCAGGTGAAGGAAGAATTGTCGGTATTATATGTGAGGGTATTATAGGAGTAGATTCAACTGCGGATGTGTCGGTGGATGATGTAGATGGATGAGGGTATGTTGATGAAGATGGAGCGGAGAAACTTTGTGGCGCAGTTGAACTGGAAGGATTACCTACATTATTGACAACTTTAGAAACACTAGCATTAGGACCGAAAAATTCAACATAAAAAGGATCAAACAAATTAACAAAATCAGAAGAAGAAAAAGAAATGGGGTTATTAGAAGAGTCTCCAGGCACAAGGTCCTGATTGATTAACTTCGGGTGCTAGTTCAGCCAACTCATCAAATGTGACATGCACACTTTCATTGACTGTTCGGGTATTGAATGCATGATACGCCTTCGAGTTGGATGAGTATCCAATGAAGATCGCTTCATCCGCCTTTTCGTTAAACTTCCTGAGGTTGTCTTTGTCGTTCAGCACATAGCACCTGCAACCAAATATACGTAAGTACTTGATAAATGGTACTTTATTCAAAAAGAGTTGGTAAGGAGTCTTGTTAAAGCGCTTATGGATAATGGAGCGATTTTGTGTATAGCATGCTGTTGATACGGCTTCGGCCCACAAGAACGGAGGTAGCTTCGAGTATGTGAGCATTGTACGAGCGGCTTCCGCAAGCGTACGGTTACGCCTTTCCACGACCCCATTTTGTTGAGGTGTTCGAGCAGCAGAGTATTGATGCTGAATACCTTTGGACCGAAGGAAGCCCTCAACTACCGAGTTCTTGAACTCCGTGCCGTTATCTGATCTGATTGATTGCACTGACAGCTGCTGTTGGGTATCGACACTCTTGATAAAATTTATGATTTCTTGAGCTGTCTCGTCCTTGGAACGCAAGAACCTGACCTAGGTATATCGTGAATAGTCGTCAACGATAACCAACACATATCGTTTCCCGTTTATGCTTTGAGGCCGCATTGGTCCGCATAAATCCATGTGAAGTAACTCCAATACTCTTTTTGTTGATGGTTCGGGCTTTGGTTTGTGAGATGATCGTTTCATTTTTCCTTTCTCACAAGCTCCACACAGATGGTCCTTTTCATAGCGCAATTCAGGAAGACCTTTAACCAATTGTTTCGCAGCCAGCTTGTTGATATTATCAAAGTTCAAATGGGATAATCTTTGATGCCACAACCAAGAGTCTTTTGAAGAGGCTTTTGATAGTAGGCAAATGTTATCCTTCACTATTAGCTTAGCTACGTCAATGGTGTAGAGGTTAGAGTTTCGGGAACCTGTTAGGATTTCTTTTCCATCCATACTCTTAACACTGCAGTCCTTAGCTCTAAACGTTACCTCTAGTCCTTTGTCGCAGAGCTGCCCTATGCTAAAAAGATTATGTGATAACCCCTCAACATAGTCAACGTCCTTGCTGACCAGATTAAATAGAACTAAGACCCCGTATCCTTTGATGTGAGCCTGATGGTTGTTCCCGAATTTTACTGTTCCGCAATACTGTTCAACAACGTTGGACAGCAATTCTCGTCTTCCAGTCATGTGCTTGGAGCAACTCGAATCCATATACCAAATGGACTTAGCCTGAAAAACACATAAATTCATATAATGAAAAACTATATGCATTCAAACACATCCATTTTTAATTCACAATCAAACCGTGTTCTGAACCGAGATGTTCAGAAAACATGATGAGTTAAGACCGGGTCCTGGGCTGTGTGCACAGAAGCCAAACGTGTCGGTTTAAGCACAACCGACAAGCAAAAGAACGGGTCCTAGTCAAAGGTAACTAGAAGCCATTTCATTGAAGAACGGGTCTTGATCAGAAGTAACCAAGAACCATCTGCATAAAGATCACACAACCTTGGGTACCCACCTCAATATGGGTCCCTTTTTGTTAGGATTTCCAGATTTATATGGCACGTGTACAGTTTTAGGAACCCATCTAGCATTTGTGTCTGGTCCGGATGCATAGCCCTTTGGAATCCATTGAAGATTGGATTTATTGGGCTTAGGAACCTTAGGCACTGAAATTGCCTTTGGTTTTTGTCTTTTTGAGACCTTTTTGACCGTTGCTTTGGTTTTGGGCCTTGGCAACGGACAAATCTCAATTTTATTTGAGGCCGATGATGCAACATTTTTTGTTTTCTTTTTCCGAATTCGTTTAAAAGGATATGGCACGAAAGCATTCATTTCAGGAACCTGTCGTCTATAGCGAGTTGGACATAGATTAAATAAATCAATGAAAGAGTACTTTAAAGGAACAACAGAATTCGGTACATCATTACAAGCATTGTCACACACATTGTTACATAAATTGTCTTTAGAGATTACAGACATCCTATCTCTAGTAACAAATTCATTTGGCATTAAAGCCTTCTTCACAAAAAAACTCGTAAAATCCAGCATGGTGGCTTTTGGGACTCTTCTTATATGATCTGTAGGAACAAAACGATTAGAGTCAGTAAGCATGGAAGATTTAGACTTGACAGAATTTTCTTTTTGTTGGTGAGTGGGTTTCTTAAAAGACTTGGATTTGATCTGAGTCTTTTTAGAAACCTCATTTTTGAAAGGTTTTGAACACTCACCTTTGTAAATGACAGAAGAAGTTTCAGCTTTGGTCTTACCTTTATTTGATGACACACATGGAATTTTTGTGGAATGAGAAACTGTTTGTTCTTTTGAAAGATCTTTCAATTTTTGTGAAACCATTTCAAAATTTTTTCTGTAGACAGTTACTTCCACAGATTGTTGAAAAGGTTGATTTACCAATTCTTCTTCGCTCTTAAGAAGAGCATCTTGAAGATCAAGTGGTTTCTTATGAGAGGACTTCAATTTCTTTTCTATAACAGTGATTTGTTGTTGAAGAACTTTTGCAGGAATATAAAGTTGAGGAGTTGATTTTACGGTTTCTGTTTTCAATTCAGCTTCTGAATAAGTTGACAAGAAGTCTTCCTCTAAAGTGGGTACTCTAGAAGAATAACTCTCGTTAAGTTCTTCATATTGAAAAGAAATTTCTTTATCTTTACGAGCGATATGTTTCTCATTTTCTTGGTTTAAAACTTCTTTTGATGACTCAAAAAAGAAAGATTTAAGACCGGCTCCCATATAATTCATGTCATAAAATAAAGGTAAAACATTTTGTGCTTTTTCCAAATATTTAGGATTTTTAAAACCGGTTCCTTGTTTAGAATGGTAAAACCTAGTTTCTTTTGGCTGATTTAAGTGGATAGTTTGTTCTGTTTGACCCCTTTTTAAAAATGCATCGTCAAGGGTCTTTATTCTTGAGTACAAACTTATCGTTTCTTCTTCAATCATTTTGTATTTTTCTAAACTGTCTATATTTTCCATATTTACCGCATCTAATTGTTTTGTAAGTGCAGAAATTTCTTCTTTTAAAGAGAGTTTTTCTTTTGATAGCGTGTCCATGCAAGATTCAAGATATATATTCCTATCCTGAACATCTACTTTTTCTATTAACATCTGTTTTATAACATTATGATTAGTTAACCGCTTTGAATGATATAATTCAGATGATTCTTTTAGAGTTTGAGCTTGATGTTCAGCCTGTACACACTTTGCAGTTTCAGCATTTAATCTAACTTGTAGATCAAGAATATGTGTGTGCAATGTACATTCATTATCTACAAATAAATTATTTACATGTGCAGGAATGTAACAGGAATATACCTCATTTGACTCAGAACCGGATGTAGTGCATTCGGGATCGTTGGTTGTGGTCATCAGACATGCTGGTGGATTTTTCAATGTCTCCCCCTCAGCAGCATGATCGGAATTTTCAGCAGTGGAAACAACACAGTTCTCCAACCGAATACGATCAACCATGTAACAATTCTTGCCCTTGTCCTCATCCTTGTCGGTGTCTTCAGCATCCAGTAGTCTTCCTGGGCGACGAGGGCTAACACATCCGTTCTTTTCTTGGCGGCCTCGAGCTTCCTCTCATAATAAGCGACGTCTCTGTCAAAGCTGTTCTTGCACTCCCGAGAAAAGTGGCCCGGTTTACCACACTTGTAGCAGAGACGCTCATCTGCGGCCTTCGGCTCGTCTGCTCTCGGCCGTTCATCCCTTCTCTCCGCCGGCCTCTTATCGGCGCGGCGATGTTCTCGACTGTCATCTCTTCTTCTATCCCTTCTTTCAGGCTCTCTCCGCTCATCTCGGCGGTCATCCTTACGATCATCCCGCCTATCATCCCTTCGATCATCACGCCTATCGTCTCGCCTTTCATAACGGCGATCATCTCGATAGTCGCACCTGTCGTCATGCCTCCTCTCATCGCGATCATCCTTTCGGTAATCGTCCCTGCGATAATCATCGCGTCGTTCATCCCTTCTATCATCAGAGTACCTCCGTGGACCGGTGTCATAACGGAGTTGATTGTTAGTCTTGCTGGAGAACCGTCGTTGTTGGAGACGGTTGGTCCACAAGTCTATCTGTTCCTGTATAGAAGCCTCTTCCTCATCAAAGACCTCACGTGGAGGAGAAGCATACCTGCACTGCGATGATGATGAACCTGGAGCAAAGGAAGGTGTCGGAATATTCTTGTTGGTGATCAAGGCGAGTGAATCATTTGGTTTCAATCCGGTGTTGGTTGATAGCAGTAGAGAGGCCAATTGATTTGCCATCAGCTTTTGTTGATCTACATCCCCTTGATACTTCTTGAGTTCCTTAAAGACGACGTTGATTGATACCTCAAGAATGTTCAGAACTCGTTTCGTGGCCTAACAAGCAAGCTGCCACTCGGGGGCTAAGGCGGCAAAGAACTGGATGTTGATGTCATCCCTGTCCTTTTGTATGTGCAGTTTGTTCAACTCATTTAGGACCGCACAGAACCTTGTAAACGTGGCTTGCAGAAATTCCCCGTATTTTGTGTGGAATTCTGTAAACTTAGCTTTGGCCTCCTCAATCTTGGCCCTATCATCCAGATCTGCCCCCAGCATTTGAACTTCCAATTCGTCCCACATTTCCTTGGCTGACATTTTTGCTGTCGACGCCAACCAGAATATCAGTGGGGAGGGCCTGATAGATCAGATATTCCGCCCTCTTATCCGCATGCTACCTGTCTCTCTCGGCGTCATTGGCCGGTTCACGTTCAACTTTTGAGGCTAAGACAGGGGGGTCAGCCTCAGGTCGGGCTGCTATCTCCCGATAATAGATTACGGGACCTTCGGAGATGGACTGAAGCATCAAATTCCCAAGCGGTTGCATTCCAACGAATTTAAGGAACCGGGATTTCCATTGTTCATACTCATCTGGATAGAGAACAGGTGGTCTATTCTCAGATCCGAGTACGAGAGCTCCGCGAGACATTATGATGGGTGCTGAGTAAAAAGTGAAGATCTTAAAGGTGGAAACTTGACACGGATGGGTTGGACTTTGGAAGAATAGCACAGAGGATGGTGGTATTTCGGATGATTTCAGATGAACAGTGTTTCGGATGCTCAGAATCGAGTTCGGATGAAATGGGTTTCAGACGGTAAAGCCTAATTCGGATGAAAAGTGAATTCGGATGAGGACCTACTTCGGATGGTCAAGGTAATTCGGATTGTTTTTCGGATGGTGGCAAATTCGGATTAACTTCGGATGGTGGCTATTTCGGATTGGATTTCGGACGAACAAAATGACTTCGGATGGAACAGAGGGAACCGAATTCGGATGGTCCGAAATGGATATGTTCCGAATTGAAATTTTAAAAATTTAAGAACAAGTCCAAAATGGGAAAATGGAGATGCCTGTTCTGAACTTCGGATGGTCCGAAGTTCGGATGGGACCTAAGTGGGGTCCGAAATAGGCAGATGGAGGTCCGAAATGCACCTAAAGTTGGTCCGAATTGGACCGAAGTAAGGTCCGAACTAGGATGGTAATGGGTCCGAATTAGGATCCTAAGGGGTCCGAATTGCTACCGTAGTAGGTCCGAATTACAGCAGGTTTTATCAGTTTTCTAAGGCAGAACTGACCAGAATTCGATTTTATCAGTTTTAAAGCCTAAAAAACATTTCTAAATGATTGATAAACTATTTTAAACACTTTTTGTGATTTAAAATAACCTAAAAACACTTAAAAATAGCATAGAACAAGCTAAAAACCCACTAAAAACCCATATTTTTGAAAGTTATAAAAACTCCGAATCTTGATGATTTTTATTGAAAGATGGAAGTGAATGAGCATGAAATCAGTAGAGGATGATATTGTGATGATTATAAGACTATAATAACACAAGAAACATAGAAAAACAGATAATAAAAAGATCTAACCGATGGAAGAATGAAGAACACGAAGAACTCCTTAAAAAACCCAGCAGAATCCGTAAATCTCAGTTGAAATCCACCTTTTGGGCTCTGATACCAATTGCAAATATGTATGCCCTTATAATATCAGCACCTTTAATGATTCTTTATCACTCACAAGAAGAATGTCAACTCAATAATTGTGCAATGATGAAAGAACAATAAGAATATTGAGAGAATAAAGCAAATGGTGGCTGGAATGATTTTCTCTGTATTCAACTGTGTATTCAATACAAACCCTAGGAGCCTATTTCTAGGCTCCTTTAATTAAGTATCACACATTGACACCTTTGGCCCCTTGACTTTTACATAGACATAAAATACAAAGGAAATAAATACAAGACTAAACAATAACAAAATAATTATTACAAAACAACTTCCTATGATCGAAATAAAATGTCTAACAGTTATGAATCCAAAGATAATGCAAAGATGGAATTAAATTTAAAATTTTTCGGGAAAAAGTTTCTAATTACGGAAAGTGTTCCTAAATGTCGAGTTTACGAACCGTATTAAATTTAAGAACGATATTGGACATGATTACTTCAATTAATGGTGGATTAATTGGTTTTGGATTTATTTTCATGTCAAGATGAAAATGAATTCTGGATTATTTACAAGCTTTACTGCTTTATTTATGTTTGTGACATAGCCGAGCCTTGAGACCCCTTTTGTTTAGATGGTTGTTTATTTAATCGTGATATTTGCTATTTTATTATTGGTTATATTTTTGGGAAGGCCTGCGTGCCATTGAAATCCCGTTTTTTATGATGTAATCTGTAATAGGTTAGAAAATAGGCAAATGTATTTAGATTAAAATTATGTAAAAATCTTGGCGAAGATGTCCATCAAGAAGAAGGTCATCCATCAAGGACGCTCGGAGACATCATCGATAGCTGAGACTAGTGGGAGCTGAAAGAGTTCATCCTTCTTTCCTTGTGTGTTGATTTTGTCCCCTAGGTTTTGACCTAATTTGTTTGTCCGTATGGCTCTCGGAAACCAATTTAGTTTCGGCAAGGCTATGTCACCATGTGATTGTATGTTTTATCTTTATGCCTTATTTATATCTGCGTGGTTGTGGTGACAAAATAGATAAATCAAAGAAATTAAAACTACAATCATTTTTGATGAAAAATTAAAGTATTTAAAAGGAAGTTTAAATTGGAAACTTTAATTGTTTTGTCAGGTGTTAGATATGACATTTTTATGAAATTAGTTTTTCAAATAAAAGGAGATTTATTTTTAAAATGTCATATGATCAAAGAGTTGAAATTCTTAAAACTGGTACATTAACTGGATTGTTTACCAGAATAGGTGGTGTCTAGGACAGTCTTGCTCGGGCTGTGAAATTTCCGAAAGGTTTAGAACCGAAAGGATCCTGCCCGCGGACTAACCTGACTGGCCACTAGTTCTTGGTAAGAGACTGGTTATAAACCCAAATTAAAAATCTGACACAGCACACCGTCCATATAGTGGCACTCACGGTGACCGGTCGTCGTAAGTAGGTTCAGCCTTCGTTGGGTGCTTACGCCGCAAACTCGGAGAGCTGTGAGGTAAGCACTGCGGATCCTAAGTGAGACTTGGGCCAGTGACTTGCAGTTGTTACATGGTGTGTGTCAATGGTTGTTCCTCAGTAAGACTGTTGCCCAAGGTGTGGATGAGATTAAACATGATCAATTTAAGAAATTGAAAATCTCATAAGATCTAAGAGTTGCAAAGGGGTTGTAATTGGTAATAAGTTGCCTGCCTGAGTAGCTTATTCACGTAGGTTCAGCCTCCGTTGGGTGCATGAATAAGTAAAATGGTTCTTAGGATTAATAAATCATTTTCAAAATTTTGGGTTATTGATTTATTAATGGTTAATCAAATACTAATTTTCGAAAAATTGTTTAAGATGGTTGAAAAAGACAGAGGTAGAAGCGGTTTAATAATAACAATGACAATAACAGTAACAACAACAATGATAACGTCAATATCCTTCCCCCACTTGAAAATCCTCACCGAAAGCACATGTTGCTACTTTGAGGTCCATTCGGGATATGGAGAACTCAAAAGAGGCAACATCCTGAACTGGGAATAAGATCTAACAAATGTTCTGAGTATAGAGTCAAAGTCGTATATTTTGGAAAGGGCACCAGAACCTACTCATGCAGAGACTGCGACAGTTGAGGAAAGAAATCTCCACATAAAGCACTCTGAGGATTCGGTATATGTTGCCTGTCTTATGCTAGCGACCATGACATCTGAGCTGCGGACTAGCCTTATGGATGTCTCAGCTTGCCAGATGTATTGCCAGCTAAAGGATAAGTTCCAGACTCAGGCTGGGACTGCGAAACATATACGACTAGGGCTCTGAGCTCCTGCAGAATGGCAGAAGGAACAACTATTAGACCCCATGTGCTGAAGATGAAAGATTATCTAGATCATCTTAGCAGACTTGGGTATCCCGTGACACAGGACATGACCACGAATCTAATTCTCAATTCCTTATTGAAGGAATTTTAGCAATTTGTAATTTGTTACAATATGCATGGAGAAGATGATCAATGGGCTGCATTAGATGTTATAGACTGCTGAGGGAATGATTAAGGAGAGAAGACAGGGAAAGAGACGGAAGGGAAAGTAAGTTTCCAAGCCGGAGGTTAAAGTTAACAAGTAGCTAAAACCTAGAACTAGAGAAGTCAAATCCAAGGATGACATATTCTTTGAGTGCTAGGAAACTGGGCACTGGAAAAGGAATTGTCCCATGTACTTGGAAACGGTCAAGGTTGACCGCATTGAGACTTCGTGTATCTGAATCATTCACTTCTATAGTTCTTGGATATGTGATACCCAATTGAACAGATTTTTATGCATAATGTCTGCAATGACTAAAATGAAGTGAAAAGAGATGACAGATTCAGTGGGAGCATAGAGACATCTTAGAGAATATTCTGCTGGACACCATTTTTCATGTCATCAATAGTTTATCATGGTGTAGTAAAACAATTTTGTTGTTGAATTTCTTGCAAGTATTTTTGGGATAAATAAAGAATTTTTGGAGTTAAAAATTTGTTGCTTGAAATTCGCATTGTTTGTGACTACTAAACCATGATTATAGACTATTGATTCAAGTGGAGCTTGAATAGTAACTTGTCAATGGAGATTGGACAAGCTAGTAGTCATATTCAGATAAAAAGGGTTACCATGTTGTTGTGTAAATTGTTCAAGTGTTCAAATGCAGTTTCATTGAACTTGTTAATTCTTGAAAGTTAGTTCAAGAGATTATATGGGTTGGATAGTCACCTGTGATTATATAGATGAAACTAATAAAATGCAGAATTAAATGTAAATGAGTTACATGGAGGTTAATTCACTTAACTTGTCAGAAACAATTAAAGACTTGATGAGTCAGGATTTTAGAAAAGAAGTAATCGCATTTTATAAAATTACATGTGAAATGTATACAACTTGTGTGATGGTTAATCAAGTAATAGCCTTTGACTTGTTTAAACACTCGTCGGCAAACTTGACAGAACACCACAACAAAATGTTGTCGATAACCAGGTTCTGGTGGTTATGGATACATATCACAAATGTTGAACACAATGTTATTAAAGATATCTTGTTTAGATATAGATAAACCGCATACTGTTAGATTCAAGACTAAACATCTAAACATATCACTAGTAGCAATTAATCTGAATTGCTAAAGCTCCTAAATTTATATCTTGGTGTCTTTACGAGTGATTTATCAGTTCCTCTAAAGATAATGGATATAAATTTGTAAGGAGATTCAGAATGGGTCTGAATAGTATTACAAGAAGTTGTAATAAAGAACTAGCGTAATTTTTCAAAGATAAACGGTAATGAAAGTTAAGTCAGTTAACTAGAGAACACTCCCACTAAGATCATGTCTGAAATTAATTTTTCGATAGATCGTGTTACCGTTACATTTGATAAAGGAACAGTAGCATTAAATTGATGGAAGTCATGTTGTGTTTATTGAGATAAAGGAGATCAACATGATATCTTTAATGTCGTTCTATTTTGCATGTTTTAGAAATCCAAGAATAAATTTGAAGTTATTCTAAAACTATTCCATAGCTTCTTGTTGTCGTGGGAACCACAACGAGAATTAAAAGGCTACTGTGGTTTTTGGTTGATATTCATGGGTGATGAATATAGCAAAGGTTGGACCAAATTCACAGGTATTTGTTGCGAACAAATATTGGATTGACCCACCGATTGAGACCACTTTGTGGATCATAGTCATGAGTCGTCTCAAAAAGGTAATCCTTAGTACCTGAGATGTCTACGTACTTTAGTGCGGGTGCTGCTGTACATTTGGCCTAACCTAACGTCATCCGTAACTGGGTGATCATAACGGTTCGAGGCTGGTTGCAGTGGGAGTCGTGCTGGAGGCCTAGATAGTCAATATGGGATTGGCACCTTCTTTTAACTAAGAAGAAATATTTCTGGGCCCCTCGGCGATCGATACTGACAGAAATGCATGGCCATGCTCGGACAGAACTGATGTGTTCTACTCTCTCTGTTACAGTTCAGTATGAGATCAATGAGTCGAGAAACATAATCGTGTTTGCTACGGTTGATCTAATCCATGTCTAGCTTTCACATTGAAATATCGCGATGCATGTGATATAACCTAAGTTTCTTTTTAGAAGGGTGTTTCAACAAGAATGCCCGAATGGGAGTAAGAGTTTTTATGACCTTAGTTGCCTAAAGTGTCGAGCCATGACCTCCTTTAGGCGATGTTGCAGGACAGTATGTCGTCTTACACAAGTGGGAGTATGTTAGTATATGGTGTGTAAAGATGACATTACTACTGCATCATGGCTGATTTCATAAAACACTTGAGAGTCACACCGATGAGCACAACTGAGCAGATGCAATTAAACGATTGAATAAACAATATTGGATATTTTTTATGACACGAAATGATCATTGAGATTAAATTAATGGATGATTAATTATATCTCAAAGGTACGAGGATAATAACTGCAATATTAGATATTGTAGTAATTTAATTGTCATTGGATGATAATTAAATAATTATCTAGTCTTTTATTTATTATTAAATATTAAATAAAAGATTGATTTATTTGAATTAGTATTATCATCTATTATTAGATAATTGGATGGATAATTATAAACAAATAAATAGAGATAATTATAAATAATTATCTAGTCATTTATATATTATTAGATAATATATAAAAGATAAATATTATTTAATGGATATATGATTATGGAGATAATTATATAAGGTTTAGATAATAAAGATAATTATTAAAATATATATTATATAATATACTAAAGTTTTAATTAATATATATATATAATATATATACGGCTATATATATATATATATATATATACCAAATGAAATAAGGTGGACGACCTAATTTTTTCTTTTGGAATCACGGCGCACACACTCAAGGTGTGGGTGGTGTGTGCTTTGGCCGTACCAAACCATAATCGCGTTTGGTTTTCCCGTTTGTCGTGTGTTTGATTGCATATCTGACGCCGCTCGATCGTGTCATCACCGGTGGATACCGAAAGCGTCTCATTCGTGTATTCTTGTCATAGAATACAAAGGTACGAATTTTTATTGCTTTCTCGTTTACTTATCTTATGTATACTTGATGATCCGTGTATGGAATTCGTGATTTTAAAAAACTTCCGTTGTGCGTTAATATGATTAGGGTTTATGTTTTTATGAAAAATGACATGAATTCCCAACATTCATAAACCTAGGTTATATACAGATAATCAATTCATTTCCATTCCATTCCATTCCATTACATGAATAATAAATTAAAACATAGGTTGAAATTAATCAACTAATTTCATAAACCTAGGTTATATACAGATAATCAATTCATTTCTATTCCATGAAATTGCATGAATAATAAAATAAAATTTAGGTTGAAATTAATCAAGTAATTTCATAAACCTAGGTTATATACAGATAACCAATTCATTTACATTCCATGAAATTCCATGAATAATAAAATAAAACATAGGTTGAAATTGATCAAGTAATTTCATAAACCTAGATTATATACAGATAATCAATTCATTTCCATTCCATACCATTACATGAATAATAAATTAAAACTTAGGTTGATATTAATCAACTAGTTTCATAAACCTAGGTTATATAAAGATAATCAATACATTTCCATTCCATTACATTTTATGAATAATAAAATAAAACTTAGGTTAAATTAATCAAGTAATTTCATAAACCTAAGTTATATAAAGATAATCAATACATTTCCATTCCATTCCATTTTATGAATAATAAAATAAAACTTAGGTTGAAATTAATCAAGTAATTTCATAAACCTAGGTTATATACAGATAATCAATTAATTTCCATTGCATTCCATTACATGAATAATAAAATAAAACTTAGGTTGAAATTAATCAATTAATTTCATAAATCTAGGTTATATACCAATAATCAATTCATTTCAATTCCTTGGAATTACATGAATGACAAAATAAGACTTAGGTTGAAATTAATCAAGTAATTTCATAAACCTAGGTTATACCGATAATCAATTCATTTCCATTCTGAGACGTCCTTGATAAATTAATGATATAATTGTAATCTCCAGGATCGACTAACAACCCAATGAGTATCATAATAATTGAAATTGAATACTTAAATTAGAATTAAGCACATCCACACTAAAACAATAGAATACATGTCTACAGTGATAAAAGTCTAACTATTACATCAACATAATTGTTTTAGAAGTAATGAATCCCAGCCCAAAGCTATTACATTCAAGTACCAATAGCTTCTATAGTCTGCGGGATATTGATTTGATATGCTTAAGTGGAAGGTCCAGCTACACTTTTGCCTTTGCCTGAAAACATGGTGAGTCAACAGTAAGCTAAATGCTTAGTGAGATAACAGATTATACATACAACAAATATTTCTTTACATGCAATGCTTAACCATGGGCAGTGTAAGCCCCATGTATGTGAAAACGGCAGTGAAAGCCTCAATGTGTGAGTAAACCATGCAGTGCTAGCATGGGGTGGCAGTTCAATATGCTGATCGGGGATGTGCCGAACCTGATGGGATACGAGTGGGATGATCAGTCCCCGACAGTGGCCTGCTGTCAGCCCCAGTCCAGGTCGCATCAGATTATGAAGTAATGATCATGCAGTGCAAGCATGATGTAAATAGATGCACTTTCAAATGAACGCAAGCTACATGTGTGTTACATGTCAAGTACGAGTGTGCATCATAACAACAAATCATTTCATGAGTGCCAAATGAAGTATATGAACAATGTGAACATGCCATTGAATGTATAAACATGAATGTAACAATAAATGTTCAAATGATAATCTGCAACTCACAGTGATTGGTTTTGTGACTTGATCCTGAATCAATGTGTGTTTTGATAACACCACAATGATCTGTAAAGTAGGTGTAATAGTGATGTAATGTCAGTAATTGCTTAAAAATTGTATTCTGAAAATTAAATGTAATTGGGTTCTGATTTCGGACCACATCCGAATTCGGATGGTCCGAATCACTATGTGTCCGAAATGGGTGTTGGGGTCCGAATTGGGACATGTCCGAAATGTACATGGATCCGAAATGGGTATGGGGATCCGAATTGGGTAAGTATCCGAAATTAGCTAGTGGTCCGAAATTGAGTATGATCCGAAATTGGGATAGCATCCGAAATTGTGGTTGGTCCGTATTAAGTATAGTCCGAAGTTCCTATGGTCCGAAATACAATTGGTCCGAACTCACTATTGATCCGGATTGGGACGGTGTCCGAATTGGGATAGGACCGAAATAGGGCAAGGTCCGAAATGATTGTAAGTCTGAATTGAGTATGGTCCGAATTGAGGTTGAGTCCGAACTAGGGTGATGATCCGAATTCGGATGGATCATCATCCGAATTCATACTTAGAATATTTTTTCCAGATTTTCCAGATTTTATGTTTGGGTTTGGGTCATTTTTGCATGTTTCTGAGTCTAATATTGCAAACGTGAACTTATATACACTATAACAACTTATAACATGTCATATTGTACCAAAATAACCCATTTATGTCCATTTTTCTTATGAGTCTCGATGAACACACACACTAAAACACACACTTAATTCCAAAATCATACTTAGACTTTGAATCTGAATCTGAAAATTGGTACACTACATTATCAAAACCCGATTTTAACATATCAATAACAAATTCTAACATGCATTAACAATCTGAACCAAAATCCTTTGATTCGGTTCTCACCAAAACCGAACCCAAAATCTCATAAATTCGTAAATAGGAGTGATTCTTACCTCAAATCGTTTGTTGTAATGCTTATAATTCCTTATTTGCTATCTGAATCCAACTTTTGAACACTTGAAATTGTTGATTCTTGTGTGTGTTCTTGGATGGAGCCGAGAGGAAGAGAGAGTAGAGAGAGAGAAACCGGTAGAGAGAGAGTGTAGTGAGAGAGTGAGAATGAAGAAATGAAGAGTTTCCTTTCTTTTATTCTTTATTTTGACTCATTTGCACAATATACCCCTCAACTTTGTATTTTCTCATTTAACTGATATAATGATCAAAATAACTTAAATTGACATAATATTTCATTAATACAAATAATTGAGTCTTAAAACCGTAAATTACATATAATTAAAATTTGGGATGTTACAGCATGGGCTCCACCACGCCTATACTTCGTCCGCGAAGTCATGCTGCGCTAAACAAACTTGGGTACTTAGTCTTCATGTCTTGTTCTGATTCCCAAGTATGATTAGCTCCCCGATGATGCTTCCACTTGACCAGCACCATCCTGATTTCCTTATTTCGTAGTTTCTTGACTTTTGTCTCCAAAATGCACTCCGGTTCATCAACGAACCTTAGCCGTTCGTCAACCTTAATGTCCGAGTGATCAGTCCATGGTTCCCTCTCGGGCACCATACTCTTTCTTAAGTACCCAACGTGAAATACCGGGTGAACACCTGATAATTCTTCCGGCAAGTCCAAATGATAGGACTGATTCCCAACTCTTTCTAGTATTTTGAAGGGTCCTATGAATCGAGGCGATAACTTTCCTCGCTTAACGAATCTTGTAACACCTTTCATTGGGGATACCTTCAAGTATACCCATTCATCTTTCTGAAATTCTATCACTTTGTGCCGGCGATCGTGATAATTCTTTTGCCGATCTTGTGCCGTTTTCATGTACTGCCGTATGAGTTGGATCTTTTCATTTGTTTCTTGTAGCAAAGCAGGACCGGCTATTGGAGTTTCTCCTGTTTCCCTCCAACAGGTTGGAGTCCTACATTTTCTTCTGTATAGAGACTCGAACGGTGCCATCTTGATAGTGGAATGGTAACTATTGTTGTAGGAGAATTCAACCAGTGGGAGGTGATCGTCCCAGTTACCACCCAAATCCATGACACAGGCTCTAAGCATGTCTTCGAGAGTTAGGATTGTTCTTTCACTTTGCCCATCAGATTGAGGTCTATAGGCAGTACTCATTGCGATACGAGTACCAAGACCGTTTTGCAGAGCAGTCCAGAAATTAGAAGTGAATCTACTATCTCGGTCGGAGACAATAGACTTAGGCACACCATGCCTAATAACGATTTCGTTTACGTAGATCTGGGCAAGGCGGTCCAGTGAGTAGGTTTCTCGGATTGGTATGAAGTGAGCAGATTGGTTAATCGGTCAACAATGACCCAAATGGCGTCATGTTGACGACGAGTCTTAGGTAGCTTGGTTACGAAATCCATGGTAATATGGTCCCACTTCCATTCTGGGATAGGAAGAGGTTGCATACTACCATAGGGTTGTTGGTGCTCGGCTTTGACTAGACGACATGTTCTGCACCTTTCAACATACTGACCGACATCTCTTTTCAAT
>JAANYP010004419.1:0-19513 GCA_020465985.1 Centrapalus pauciflorus
CTCCTGTCTAATTTCTAGGGTTCAAGCATAACAAAAGGCCCGCATAAACATCTCAACTTTAAATAATGATTTAAATACAAAAAGGGCCACATTTCACAAAACATCATCAACTTTCGTAACAAGCCGTAAATATAATCAATTTCAAAATATGTTTTTCGCAAATGTTTTCGAGCAATAAAAATCGATATTTGCTTTCGATAATATAAATAAGGAAACTGACACGAGATATAAAAGTTCGACTGTCAAGTAATAGCATGAAATTCACACAACGAAACAACTCAAGAATAACGCTGAAAGAAGTACGGAATCCGTACGTTAATAGCAGCTCCACAAAATCACGACGACAGATTTAATCCGCTACGAATCGATTTGATCTATAAGAACGAACTTAAATTAGAACTCAGCTAGGTTAGTCTTCTAACTACTCAATCCACTATTTTAATACATACTTTTATATATAATAATTATTATTAAGTTCGGTTTACAATTATTGATCGCTTAACTTAAAATGCTTCATTAATTATTATTAATCAATTTGGCGCTCTAATAATTAATTATGAAATTCTCCGTTTACTTTAATCAGTATTCAACAGCATACAATTTTAGTGTATTTATTTTAATCCCATTGAACATTTGAATTAACTTATAAGTGAACCTTAATTAAATAATAAGTCGTTAATATAATTTTATTCCATTTTGGGTTACGGTCCGAATAATCTAATTAACTTTAATAACATGTAATCAATATTAATCGTAAATATAAACGTGAATAATTAATTAATATGTTACCCGTTAATTACTTTATTTAGAGTGAGTTCCGAAATTATATATTAGGTTTATTAAAAAGATTTAAACCAATTATTAATTAATAGAAATAATGATTTTATAAGAATTTAAAAGATAAAACAAAATTAGATTTATTTATTATTATATAGGTTTATTATTATTCAGGTTACCGGTCGGGTCTGACCCATGACCCATTTCTTTCCCATCTCCCCCTTTCTCCCTAAATTTTCGGTACACACACCCCACACACACACGTTCTCACACACCTTCTCTCATCTCTCTCTACCCTCACTCTCTCTCTGCTCTCTCCGGCCGGCGACCGCCGCCGCTCACCCACCGGCGACCAACCCATCGACCAGTCGCCCCCTGACTCTCCATCTCCATCTCCCTCTCGTCTCTCCCTTGCTCACTCCGTCTCTCTCGCTCGCAAACACCACAACGGCAGCAGCAACCCTAACGCCGCTGCCGCCGCCGCCACCACAACTCCGCCGCCGCCGCCACTCGGCCTCACAGACGCTCCCACTCGCTCGATCTCGCTCATCTCAGCGCTCACACATCACGGATCTAACACCTCCAGCCCTCAACGGCCGCCGCTGACCAGGACCATTGCGGTCGTCCCTGGTGCGGCGCCGTCGGTCACGAACCACAACTACCACCGACATCACCTCTCGAAACCCACTTTCAGGTTGGTTTTCCTTTTCTTGTTTTAGCATTTTAAATTGGTTTCGGATCCTTTGATTTCATTCACATATTTCATATTTAAAACATCATATTCATACCTCAACAAGATTCTAATATTAAACAGAGATCATTACCTCGATTAGAAGAAAATCGTGAAAGATTGCTTGGTTTGATTCGGATCTCCTCCAACAATACACGAACGGCCGGCTACGGTTTCTGTCTCGATTAGGGTTTGGAATTAAGGTTATTGGTTTATTAATATTAGTTTAACCCTAATTACTGGATCGGGCTTGGGCTCATTTGGTTAGAGTTTACTGATTATTAATTAAGCCCATTTAGTTTAATTATATTAACTGGAATTGTATAATGTATAGTTAGGTCCCTTTTATTTTACAAATAATGTTATATTTATGTTTAATCAATGTTATTAAGGTTTTTATTATTATTAGTATTTCTATTTATTAATATTTGTTATTCTAAAATTCGGGTTATTATAACACTCACCACTTAAAATGATTTCGTCCCCGAAATCGCCAAAATAAAAGTCGTACCGCTATGATCACCGATAACTTGATTAGGTTTATTATTAGGTTTTAGATTATTTGTGTGTTTTTAAATTTTTTTTTTTTTTTGTGTTTTAAATTTTACGGCTATTACAACTTACCCAACTTAAAAAGGATTCCGTCCTCGGAATTAGCTAAAGAAACTAGGAGATAACTAAATTATCGAATAGACGAAGATAACGCTCTCTGGACGACTTGCAACCGATGCCACCTTGACTTCAAATCAATCTTCTCGCCTCCATGGCCGAAATGATAGGAATAATGCTACTAGGTCGAAACCTCCGATAGACACAATCAGGAACTTCAAGATCACCGAAGATAACACGCATAGACATAGGAATTAAACGAACAGTAAAAACATCATTCTCGACACATTGCGGACAATCAAGATACAGACAATCAAATAACCGCATAATTCCCCATGGGAGTAGAAATAGAAACCAAACCAACACGCTGAACAAAATACGAAGAGATAAAAGAATGCGTAGGATCCGAATCGATTAACACATGAGCCTCTCGGCCAGACAAGGAAGAATTAACTCGATATCGTACTGGAGCGTTTGCGAGCCTGATTGCTCGGTATGCGAAAACTCTACCGACATTCCTCTCTGGTTACCAGTACCCGCTGCTGCATTATTTACTTGTTGCTGATTATTCCTGCGTTAATCTGCTGGTTATTCCCTTGACGTGCTGTGCAATTTCTAGCCATGTGCCCCTGCTGGCCACAATTATAACAACCCCTGTTGTCTCGCACACACGGCCTCCCAGGGTGAAATGTTCCACATCTGTTACATGCCGCAATCATAGCCTGATTATTGTTCACTGGCTCCGCTCCAGTAAGTCTGAACATGTTAGGTGCCGGCAACTGATTATTAGCTCCCTGCTGAAATCCGCTGTTCCTATTCTGGTTATTTCCCCCATGCCAATTTGACCTCTGACCATGCCACTGACCATGCTGCCCAAAACGCTGCTGGTTCCCAGTATTCTGCCGCTGACCCTGATGAAACCTCCTATTCCCATCGAAATTTTGCCCCGACTGAAACCTTACATTTCGGTCCGAACCCTGACCTCGGTTTTCCTCTCGGCCCCTCTTCCGGTCACCTCCCTTACTGGCACGAAAGTCCGCCCTCTCCATTTCCACAGTTTTTGCTGCGTTGGCCGCATCCGAAATCTTGTCATGCTTTCTGTCGACTACCTGTCGTCGAATCTCATACCGTAGCCCCCATACGAACTTATTAGCTTGCTGCTTCGCGGTTCCAGCCGTAGCACCAACTATTCCCGCAATTCGCACAAATCTCTCCATATAAGCACTTACATCCTCATCGTTTCCCTAATGGATGCTCGCATATTCTCTCTCGCATGCTTGAATATCTACCGCTGGGAAGTACTGCTGGTAAAACATCTCTAGAAAATCCCTCCAAGCCAAGGACTCCACGAACCCGTCACCCTCTACATCTTTCAGGGTCTTCCACCAGGAGTGGGCATCACCTTCCAATTTATAGGTAGCAAGACGTACCTTCTGATTGTCAGTGCATTCCAGGACTTCGAAAATCTTTTCCAAATGGGCTATCCAATTCCTTGCATCAATCGGTTTCTTCCCCCCACTGAAAGAATTTGGTTTCTGCTTCTGAAATTTCTCCAACAACTTATACGTAGGCGGTCCCTGAGCATTCTCCACTTGATCTGCCATCCCAGTATTAGTATTATTTCCCTGATTCTGTCCAGCTGCCAGAATTTGAGGCACGGCTTGGGCAATGGCTGCAGCAATGGTTTGATTCAGCGTAGTCATCTGAGCGGGAGTAAACGTCGCATTAGATTCCTCATTGTTCCTATCGCCGCGGGTGTTTCTCCTTGGGCCGCGAGTCGATCTACGAGGAGGCATCTACATAGTTTCGAAAGAAATCGCAACGATCAACGCAAAGAATGAAAGAATACGGAACAATCAAAATCTTAACCCATAGTCTACCCAATCTCACAGGCCAAAGTCTATTGCTTACTAAGGAATCGCAAACCTGGCTCTGATACCAACTGTAACAACCCGATCCCGACCGGACCGGCGATGTTAATAAACTACCTCATCTAACTAAAGCAAACTAAACAATTTATTAAACTTCCAAAACTTAACATAAATTCCAACTGATCTCGAATAACAAAATAAAGCAAAACCAACTTAGTTAATGTTCACGAACTTTATTTATTAAAGCAATATAAAATATCTATCATAATTCTAATCCTCCAACAGTCAACTCTCTGCACACTGCCCATCATAACCCCTGAGTACCTGCCGGAAGAAAGAACGCAGCATGAGCCAAACGCCCAGTACGGAGATCGAATACAAGTGCAACGTATACGATTTCAAAGACTTATGAATGTTTTGAAAATAAATTTCTTTAAAAGGAAAGTTTTGAAAATGGTTTTTCTTTAAAATAAATATCCACCTCCACACCAGATCAAACAAAGATATATAATGGCTGAAGCAACAAAGGGTTGGGTTATATTTACCGAGCGGCCTAACATCATAAACAACAATCAATCTCATAATCACAACAAGACTACACTGAGTGCGCCACCTCAGTGCATCTGGTCGGAAGGGGTGTATGGCATTACACCTTACTTCCGCAAATCTCATAACATAGCCTAGGATGCATCCATACGCCTCCCTGAAATAATCAACAACTCATATCCCGAGCTAACATGATCTCCATCGATCATAAACATAATCTCAATCATTCATAATCATAATCATAATCATAATCACAACCAAAGGGAGACGCCGTAACCGATCACACTGTTACGGAAGTGTCATGCCATTGGTGCCGCAATGGCATGCCTGTGGTACCTCCACAGGTAGTTCACTCGGTAATCCTAGCTCCTGTCTAATCTCTAGGGTTCAAGCATAACAAAAGGCCCGCATAAACAACTCAACTTTAAATAATGATTTAAATACAAAAAAAGGCCACATTTCACAAAACATCATCAACTTCCATAACAAGCCATAATTATAATCAGTTTCAAAATATGTTTTTCGTAAATGTTTTCGGGCGATAAAGATCGATATTTGCTTTCGATAATGTAAATAAGGAAACTGACACGAGATATAAAAGTTCGACTGCCAAGTATTAGCATGCAATTCACACAACGAAACAACTCAAGAATAACGCTGAAAGAAGTACGGGATCCGTACCTTAATAGCAGCTTAGCAAAAATTCACAACGACCACTGAACCGCTACGAATCAACCCGATCTATAAGAACGAACTTAAATTAGGGAACCGATAGATATTCACTAGACTGGTCTCCTAGATACCCAATCCCACTATTTTATATATATACTTTTGTACTTAATAATTATTAAGTTCGGTTCGCCATTATTAATCGAATCGGTGTTTTAATAATTATTTATGAAATTTTCTGTCCACTTTAATTTTAAAGTATATTTCAACCTCAGTTAACCTCACTAGCAATTGCATATTAATATTCAACAAGTTATTATTTATATAATTAACCAAATTTAGGTTACGTTTATCTTAAATTAAATTAACAATTTCAGCGGCTAATAATAACATATAAATGTTATTAATCATAAATATACATAAGAATAATTAATTAATTCATTTATAAAAGGTTAACCTAAAGTTTGGTCCTAATTATATACAATTATTATATTAAATGTCAATTAATTTATTTATATTTGTTCCAACTAAAATATTTAGGTTTATTAAAAAAATTAAGACTAATTGTGAGCTAATAATAGAAATAATGATCTTATAAGAAATAAATAAAAACAAAAAATCAATTAATTTAATATTATATCAATTCATTTAATAATTAGATTTCGGGTCGGTTCGGGTCAAGACCCGGACCCGTTTCTTTTCCCCCTAAAATCTCGGTGCTATCCACGAACACACACACATTCACACATTCACTTCTCTCTCTTCTTTCTCTCTCTAGACTATTCTCTCTCTCTCTCGGTCTCTGCTTCACTCCGGCGGTCGCCGCCGCCGCCCACCGGCGACCAACCGCAACAACCAACACATACCCCCTTTGGCTCCCGTCTCCTCTCCCTCACTCACTCTCCCTCTCCGCCTCTCGCTCGCCCTCGCAGCCAACCCACAACGGCAGCGGCCTAAAACCTAGCGCCGCCGCCGCCGCCATCACATCACCACCATCTCTGCCACCATCGCTCGACTCACCAGCCACACACACTCTCACTCGCTCGAGATCTCGGCTCACACACCCTCTTTCACGGCAGCCGCTGACCAGGGCCATTGCGGCCGTCCCTGGTGCGGCGCCGCCGGTCACGAAACCACCACCGTCACCGCCTCTCAAACCCTATTTTCAGGTTCGTTATTTGTGTTTTAAATCTCAAGGTTTAGATTGATAATCATTCAAGTTATTTACCGATTTCATAATTTCTACAACATTACAGTAAATAAATAACAACATGGATTACCGAATGGTTTTGATACCTTGATTTTGAAGGGATCCGCGAACTCTCGTCCGGTAGCTTCCGATCGACTTCAACACTTTAATGGCTGGCTAGGGTTTCGTTATTAATGATATGGTTAAGGGTGAATAATCTATTTAATGTTGGTTTAACCCTAATTAGTAAACGGGCTTGGGCTCGTTTAGTTCTTTTATTATTTAAGCCCAGATTATTTATTTCTACTGAAATAATGTAATATTCAGTTAAGTTAACATTCTGTTGTTATTTATATTTATTATTATTATTATTATTTTATTTACATTGTTATTAAATTTTCGGGTTATTATATCACCTACCACTTAAAATGATTTCGTCCTCGAAATCGCAAATTATTAAATTCGGGTTATTATAATCCGGGTTCGGACCAACATCCGAGTTCGGACCATCGCCCAATCCGGACTCATCCTAGTTCGGACCCCAACCTATTTCGGACCAATAGTGAATTCGGACCTCGCCTAATTCGGACCACCCCATTTCGGTCCTAGCCCAATTCGGACTACAAAACCCAATTCGGACCATCCGGATTTCGGATCCATCGAATTCGGATGTTGTCCGAATTCAGTTGGAATTTCATTTAAATTTTCAGAATTTAAGCTTTAAGCAATTACTGACGTTAAATCAATATTACATTGACTTGACATATCATTATAGTGTTATCAAAACACACATTGATTCAGAGCCACGATACACTGTACCAACCACTGTGAGTATCATTCTAACATTTATTGTCTTTTCATTCAGACGTTTACAATTCAATGGCATGTTCACATTGTTCATATACATCAATTGGCACTCATGATTGATTTATTGTTATGATGCATACTCGTACTTGACATGTAACACACATGTAGCCATCGTTCATTTGAAAGTGCATCTATTTACATCATGCTTGCACTGCATGATCATTACTTCACAATCTGATGCGACCTGGAATGGGGCTGACAGCAGGCCACTGTCAGGGACTGATCATCCCACTCGTTATCCTGGTCAGGTTCGGCACATCCCCGATCAGCGTTTGAACTACCAACCCCATGCTTGCACTGCATGGTTTTCACATACTACGAGGCTTACATTGTATGTACACACATACAATGGGGCTTACACTGCCCATAGTCATGCAATGCTTGTAAAGAAATATTTGTTGTTTGCTTAATCTGTTATCTCACTAAGAAAATTAGCTTACTGTTGACTCACAATGTTTTCAGGCAAAGGCAAAGGTGTAGCTGGACCTTCTTCTTAGGCAATTCAATTCACATCTCGGTGTCCTAGAAGCTACTTTGGTACATGGACGATATAGCTTTGGGGCTGGGATTTGATACTTTAAAACAATTTGTGATGTTGTAATAGTTAGACTTAATCACTATAGACATGTACTCTTATTGCTTTAGTTTGGAACCGCTTAAATCTGATTTAAGTATTAAGTTTTATGATCATGTATTTCAATGGGTTGTTTGTTGATCCTGGTGATTCAAAATATGAGATGTCACAATTCCATATCAGCCTCAAACTCATTGTATTGCACAGAGTTCAACATAGCAGGGTCGTGCTCAGCAAATAATAATTCGGTCGTATCCTTAGCGTTAATTAATGAACTGTGTTGCTGCGCAAGTTCATCCACCGCATCTATCATGTAACATTCAGAATCGATTGAAGCAGTGGTGTAAGCATTGAACACATTTAATCACAGCTTGCAATTTCCAAAAGCAATATCTACGGCTCTCGTTCTACAATTGATTTTAGCATTAATTGTAGCTAAGAACGGTCCGCCTAAGATTATGGCTGGCTGGTTTTCTCCAAAAGAACTCTCTGTATCTAAGACTAAGAAGTCGACCAGATAGTAAAAATCTTCTACTTTCACTATAACATCCGATAGGATACCCCTTGGATATTTCGTTGAACGATCTACAAGTTGTAGAATAATATCTATGCTCTGTAACTGGCCCAGATCATGTTTATCAAACAAATATCCAAGTAAAATGTTTACACTGGATCTATGGTCGAGTAATGCCTTTTTGATTTGCGCATTTCCATTTTCACTGGAATTAAAGGTGATCCAGGATCTTCTAGATTTGGTGGCAAGGAATTAGAAATCACCGCACTCACTTGCTCTGTTAAATTAATCTGCTTGGGAAGCGAGACCTTAAACTTACTTTTCTACGTGCAAAGATCTTTTAGAAGTTTGGCGTAAGAGGGTACTTGCTGAATAGCCTTTACCAATGGGATAGTGATATTGACTTGATTGAATAAATCCCACAAATCCTCGAGTTGTGGACCTCTCTTACCGTACGAAGATGATTTCGGATTTCCTAGACCAGCGGGGTAAGGAGGAGGAACTGTGGTGTCCTGATCCTTAACTGCCTCACCAACTTTGGGAGTTGGGATATGTGCCTTGATTGGTTCCTTGAAAGTTACTTTCTTAGAAGCTTCATTCTTCTTAGGATCCAATGTCTCTTTCATACACGACCTCAGTGTCGGTGTCTTCTTCTACCTCTTGTTCCTTTGGCATTTTGATCTTGTTATCTACTTCTCTACCACTTCTGAAGGTAGTAACCTTAGATACTTCATTAACTTCGTTCACTTCATGCTTCTTCTCTTTGCCATGTGCGTGCGAAGGGTTTAGAACAGTGTAACTCGGAAGCTTCCCCCTCGTCTCGTCTTGTGAGAGATTCGGCTATCTGACTCATTTGGCGACTCAGCATCTCATTAAAATCCGATTGTTGCTTCATGAATTCTGTGAACTCTGAATATTGTGAAGAATTCCTATTCGTCTCCACGTGAAAGTGAGGTTGATCACGTTGGTTCAGATTGTAATATCTCTCATCCTTAGCTGCAGAAGTTGAACCATATTGATATTCCCTTCGTGGTGGTTCATACCTTGGTTTAGATTGATGATCGGTGGGCTGATCATTTATCCATTGAAAATTAGAGTGATTTTACCACCCCGGATTATTGGTTTCCGAATGTGGCTTATCCCTCTCTCGATGCGCTCTAAAACCATATACTTCGTTAGCATATTCCTCAGTGGATTGCACTTGAGGACATGCTTTAGAACGATGAGATGCATCTCCGCATATTACGCAATTAACTAATGCAACGGGGTTTTGTCTAAAACCCTTTATGAGTTGATCTATCTTCTTTCCGAGTTCTGATATTTCACTTTTTACTTCAAGTTTCCAGGCATGGTCTATACCCATCACCTGAACTCAAATATTATTTTCAGAACTGGCTTGAACTTTGACACCTTTACTGAGTTTATTCAGTATTTCCCAAGCCTCATCATCTTCTTTAGTTATGAATGTGCCACCAGTAGCGGCAGTGATCATGTTCCGGCTTTCTTGACTCACACCATCAAAGAAAGTTTTGACGAGCATCCATTTTGGAACTTCATGGTGTGGACAAGATCTTACCAATTCGTTCAACCGATCAAATGCCTCGTAAAATTGTTCACTAGGTTTTTGTTTGAAACCGGTGATCTCTTTTCGTTGCTCAGTGGTTTTACTTATGGGGTAATACTCAAAGAGAAATGCGCGTTCAATTTGATCACAGGTTGTGATGCTATTGGTGGGTAGCGACACGAACCAATTCTTGGTTTTCTCTTTTAAAGAGAAAGGGAATAGTCAAAGTTTTAAACCATCGGTGGTTATACCTCAAACATGATTAGCTTTGCAGATATCCGTAAATTTAGCTAAATGCTCATAGGGTTCCTCACTAGGCATATATTCCTCTAAAGATAGGAAGAATTCAGAATAATTGTGGTCGAACTTCAGGTTCATTCTCATTTTCCGGATATCGAATAGGTGAGTGATCGGGACCATCACCAGGGTGATAATGTGACTCGACAATCCTTCTTAATTGTTCACCCATTTCGACAATTAAAGGTTCTAATACTCCGGCTTTGTGATTTCTTGCTAGATTTGACTCCTTGGAATTTGGAACTTCTGCCTCTTAATTACTCTCGTCCTCCGCGCACCTCAGATTCAAATTGAACTTCAATACTTATTTAACTAATTATTATTTTTTATTTATTGTTTTGTTTATTTTGTTTATTTTTATTTATTATTTATTTTATTATATATATATATATATATATATATATATATATATATATATATATATATATATATGGTGGTAAAAGTAGAGTTGCTACAATTACCTTTTTTTGGTTTTCTGATTTTTCTTTTTTTGGTTGATTTTTAATAATAAGAACTAAAAATGCAAAATAACTAAAAATAAAGCACTAAACTAAAGTAAGGCCAAACTAACTATACTAGCCCTAACAAGCACTTATCGCTCCCCGGCAACGACACCAAAATCTGACGAGCCGTCGTTTTGGCCCGTAGAAATAACCTTAAATCTAACTATTAGCGTAAGGAATTAAGGGTCGAATCCGCAGGGAGCGTGTAGGTTTATTAGGGTTAATTAGCTAGTTTCTTTAGGTTTATAAAAATGATTAAATTGTGAATTGAGTGATTTGTTTGGAATAATGATTACGACTAAATTTTAACTAAAACAACGACAAACAACTAACGAATTAATTAACAAGCAAATTGAAGATAACAATTTACGGGATCACTATGACATAAGTTATTACTCAATAAATTTTATGCAACAATCACATAGACATAATCAATTGCGTAGTCAAAATATTCATAAATACTTTAACCAATAAATCTCAGCATAGCGCATGCAATATTCATTACTTGTCTAAATCCCTAAACTAATAGACTCGACACAAATAATAATACCAGTATGAACTATCTTGCTTTTACCAATCATACCATTATTCATAAAAATAACCGAATGTTTATCATTTGCATTACACATAAAGTATTCAAGAAACACGAAATACATCAAAACATAAAGTGAAATTCAAGAATGTAAAACTTAATAGTAGATCCTCCGCAAACAGCTATGGTGGTTTAGCCGCTCATCGTGTGCTCTTCACCGGGAATGGTTGGAGACATCATCGTAGGCTCAAATGAGTGCAATTCACCGTCTTCATAATCGGATCGTGAATCAACTCCGGCAGGGCTTCTCCGCTTTTTTTCAACACTTCGGGGCTCCCCAAAAATGATTGCAAATGACTGCTATTTATATACGAGATGGAAATTAGGGTTTTGGGCTAAAAATGTGTCTGCAGTGTTTTTACGCCACAGGGTCGTAACCCTGCGTCCGGGGGAACACCAGCCTGCGCTGGAACTGATCATGAACATGAAATTTTATTGTTTAGGGGCGTAGCCCTACTCCCCGACCTGTGCCTTTTGAGCTGAATTTTCTCGTGGTGATTTAAAATGACTTCCGGACCCTGAAACACAAATATGATTGAAAAGTACTATGGTTACGAAGTGAAAATGCATATATGAGCCTTTAAAACTATTGAAAACACGCAATAATATAGTCCTATCACTAATCTCTTTCCAGGTAAAGGAAAGGGACAGTTAGACCCAGTTCTTAGGATATAAAGTACTAAGCTTGAAGATCAATAGACCACATCTCAACTCAAATTTATGTACTGATCAGAAGACGGATATGAGAGTTGGGTATATATGACTTGTTGTAATGTTGAAGTTGTAACACACTAGTGACATTGTACCTCTAATAAATTTTATTTCAAAACTTTTTGTAATTTATACTTAATCTTTAAATTAATCAATCTTAGTTTTTGATTTATATTGTATTGCTAGCTGGGACCCATTGATTAAGACTCAGTGAAAGTTGGGTCTAACAGTTTGGTATCAGGCATTAGTCTGAGTGAATCAAGTATTATGTGTAAGAATTGATTTCAAACATAAGCAATACTATAAGTATCAATCATAATAGGTGACTTGAACTAAGATAGGATGCAGAGACTGATAAGATGGGAAAAGCGTATATAGCTACTAAGTCTTTAAACTAAAAGTCAATTGCTTTACATTTTCTGTAAAATATCTGGACAGTGATGAAAATTCATGATCTAGGTGAATCAAAGCATTGTAGTATGAATCTTGCTTTGATTGAATGATTACTCTCAATTACTCCTTACACACACACACACACTTTATGAGAGTTCTCTTACAAGTTTCCTATGGATTTTCCCTTCTATGCTGATATCTAAACTATGACCTATGTACAAGATCAGCCATTGGAGTTTCATAATAATTTTTTTCACCTCTATAATTTTTTATCTAACAATCTCTCCCACAGAGATGAAAAACAATTTATAATTCCCGTGATAACTTACACTTCTCAACTAATAGTCCTAAAGACCCTCACCCACAAACTACAAATGGTTTGCTCCTTGGGTAGGTCTTTCATTTCTGGTTAGAACATAAAAATGATATATATGTTTATTAGACAGTTTGATGCATTATCAGAGTTAGCATATGAAATACAATCTATTAAGCTCAGTGGGGTTTTTCAAAAAATGATATAAATTTGAGGAATATATCAAAATGAATTGGGAATGGGGAGTCGGGAAAATTCAAAATGAAATGGAAAATCTGATATTTGATATGGAATGAATCAAATTTTTATGAAAGAATTAGCTCTTGGGAGATATGGAATATATGTGAGATGAATGAAGAGAATCTCAGAAAAATGAGATTATGAAAATCAAAGAGCTTAGAACAATCAATTTCAATGATACCCTCATAGACTAACATAAAAATTTTCTTTTCAACTCAAAAACCTTTTTATGTGTGCACAAAATTAATTCTAGTAAAAAAAAATTAACACAATTTTGTGAAAAAGAGATCATCTTCAGAGTGTGTCTGAAACTCTGTTAGATATTTAATTTCGATCATGTGGGTTTATTCTGTAATAAATATTACTAGTTAATTTACTTGTAATTTATTTCTAGTTTAGCTTCTTTATTATTAAAGTTTAAGGGGCCAAAGTGTAATTCCTTGAAACCTGCTTTTATTATCCTTGGTATTTAGTGACCTAGGGTTTCGTATAAAAGGGTGAACAATTGAATATTCACGAAGACATTCCCAGCCGCCGCATATTATTGAAAACATTCTCTTTGTCTCTTTTCTTCATCATTACACAATCATTGAGTTATTATTCTGTTTGTGTGAATGTTTGATTGTTTATATACATACACGAGTGCTGATTATACTGGGAATCAACATTAACAATTGGTATCAGAGCTCATGAGGTGGATTTCAACTTCTTTCATTCGGTATCAGCAGCTGTTCTTCGAAAAAAGTCACTGTTTGATCTTTATTTCTCCTAAATATTTCTGTTTTTCGTGTTTTTCTTTTTCTATAATCATCTCGTATTCATTCCCTAGTGATTTAGAGTTATTTAGGTACAATCATTGCCAGATTCTATCCATTTAAATCAGATATTTAGTCTTGTAAAAATATGGGTCTTCATCTCGGTTTGGTCCATTTTGAATGATTTTTACGTGTTTTGGTATATTTTAAAGACTTAAAAGTGTTTAAAATAATTTTCCAATCATTTAGAAATTATTTTTAGGACAAAATCTACTAGTTGTAATTTTGGAAAATTTCTGAAAAATTCATAACTGTTGCTTTTTGGACCCCATTTCGGACCATTTCGGACCTTAGTTCGGTCCCCTTTGGACAACATTTAGGTGCACTTCGGACCAATTTTTCCCAAATTCGGACATCACTTCGGACCAATCCGAACTTTGGACTACCTGAAGTTTTAATCAAGTAATTTTAAAACACTTAATTTAACTTGTGCTTTCATTTATACTTCCATTTCGGACCATCCGAACTTCGGTCCCAATCCGAATTTGGTATTCCCATTTAAAAGATTTTTTCCTAAGTGTCAATCCGAAATTTGTACTGTTCATTCGGATTCGATCCATCAGAATTCGGTCCATCTGATCTTGGTCAAACAGAACTCGGTCCTATCCGAAGTCACTGTTCATGCAAACTCGGTCCCATCCGAAGTCACTGATCATCCGAACTCGGTCCCATCTGAGGACACTGTTCACCCGAACTCCGTCCATTCCGAAATCACTGTTTATCCGAACTTCGTACCATCCGAGGTATTGTTCATCTGCAGTTCAGCTAATCCGAATCCAATTTCCACCTTCAAGATCTCATTCTTTCATATCAGCACTATAAATCATGTCTAGAGAAGCACTTTATCCTAGGATCCGAGAACAGACCACCTGTTCTGAATCCGGATGAATATCAGCAGTGGAAGTCCCGATTTCTCAAATTTGTTGGTATGTAACCAAATGGCAACCTTATGCTCCAATAGATTTCCGAAGGCCCAGTTATCTATTATCGGGAAATTGTTGCAAGACCCGAAGCCGATCCACATGTTCTCGCATCCAAAGTTGAACGTGAACCTGCAAATGAGGCAGAGCGAGACAGACAACATGCTGACAAAAGGGCTGAATATCTAATCTATCAAGCCCTGCCCACTGATATCCTTGTAGGTGTAGACAGCAAGATGTCTGCTAAGGAAATGTGGGATGAACTAGAGGTTCAGATGTTAGGGGCCAACTTAGACGACAGAGCCAAGATTGAGGACGCAAATGCCTAGTTTACCGAGTTCAGGGCCAAAGACGGGGAGTCACTACAGGCCACGTTCACCAGATTCTGTGCGGTTCTAAACGAACTTAACAAACTACACATAAAGAAAGACAAGGATGACATCAACATCCAGTTCTTTGCTGCCTTAGCCCCTGAATGGAAAATTGCATGCCGAGCCACACGAAGAGTGTTGGACATCCCCAATGTGTTTATCAATGTGGTTTTTAAGAAATTGAAAAAGTATCAGGGAGACGTAGACCATCAGAAGCAGATGGCCAATCAGTTAGCTTCTCTGTTACTATCTGCCAACACGGGCATTAAACCAACTGATTCTCTGGCCCTGATATCCAAGAAGAACCTCCCTACTGCCCCCTATACTCAAGGATCATCATCATCCCAGTGCCGATATGCTTCTCCTCCACGTGAGATTTTAGATGAAGAAGAAGTGGCAATTCAAGAACAAATAGCCTTATGGACTAATTGTCTACAATAACGACGTTTCTCCAATAAAACTAACAATCAGCTCCGCTACGACACCGGCCCGAGGAGGTATTCAGATGATCAGAGAGATGACTATCGCCGAGACGGCAGGAGGGATGATTATAGGACGAATGACAGAGATGAGAGACGATATGACGACCGACGGGACTATCGGGATGACCGCCGTTATGAAAGGCGAGATGATAGGAGAGATGATCGCAGGGATGATAGACGCGACTATAACCGTAGGGATGATCATCAGTAGGATAGACGGGATGACCGACGTGACGATCGAAGGGATTATGATCGTCGGGACAACAGAAGGGACGACAGTCGAGAACCTCGCCGTGCCGACAAGAGGCCGGTTGAGAGGAGAGATGAAACGCCAAGAGCTGAAGAGCCTAAGGGGAATGAAGAACGTCTGTGCTACAAGTGCGGCAAACTAGGCCACTTTTCTCGGGAATGCAACAATAAGTATGAAAGGGACGTTGGTTATTATGAGCGGAAGCTGGAGGCCGCCAAGAAAAGGACTGATGCTATGGCTCTGGTTGCGCAAGAAGACTATTGGAATGATGCAGATACTGATGAAGAAGATGATAAGGGCAAGGATTGCTACATTGCGGATCGTAGTAGATTGACTGACTACGCTACAACGTCCGTTTCTGATTCAGACAATGCAGCTGAGGGGGAGACACCGCAAAATCCACCAGCAGGTTTGATGGCCAGATCCGAGGATCCAGAATGTTCTTCATCAGATTCTGAGGCACCTGAGGTACATTCCTTTTACATTCCAATGCATGTAAATAATTTATCTTTTTATAGTGAATGTAACTTGCACACACATATACTTGATTTAGAAGCTAGATTAAATGCTGAAATGGAAAAGTGTGTCAAGGCTGAACATCTAGCCCAAACATTAAAAGAGTCATCTATATCAGTCGAAGTGGTTAACTAATCATAATATGATAAAACAAATGCTAATTGAAAAGGTATATGTTCAGGATAGGAATACGTATCTAGAATCTTGTTTGGATAGGTTATCAAATGACAAGCACTCATTAAAATCAGAAATATCTGTTCTATCAAAACAATTAGAGACGGTAAGTATGGAAAACATAGATAGCTTAGAAAAATACAAAAACGATAGAAGAAGAAAGAATAAGTTTGTACTCTAGAATAAAGACCCTTGATGATGAATTTTTAAAACGAGGTCAAACAGAACAAACTATTCATTTGAACCATCCCAAAAAGACTAGGTTTTACCATTCTAAACAAGGAATCGGTTTTAAAAATCCTAAGTATTTGGAAAAGGCTCAACAAGTTTTACCTCTCTTTTATGACATTAATTACATGGGTGCTGGGCTTAAATCATTCTTTTTCGAATCATCAAAAGAAGTCTTAACCCAAGAGGATGAGAAACGTAATGAAAATAAAGAAAAAGAAATATCTTTTAAATATGAAGAGCTAAACGAGAGTTATCCTTATAGAGTTCCCACTCTAGAAGAAGACTTCTTGTCTAGTTATTCTGAAGCTGAAATGAAAGCAGAACCAGTCAAACCAATTCCTCACCTTTACATTCCTACAAAAATTCTTCATCATAAAATTAAAGTTTTAGAAAAGGAATTAAAGTCAACTCGAAAGAAAGCTCGTGATTATCAAGAAGCTCTTCTCAAGAGTGAGGAAAAATTGGTAAATCAAAGTTTTCAACAATCTATAAAATTAACTGTCTACAAAGAAAAATTTGACATGGTTTCTCAAAGCTTAAAAGATCATTTAGCCAAGAGTTTCTCGTCCTACCAAAATCCCACTCGTGTCATCTAAAAAGGTAAAACTAAAATTGAAAATTCTTCTATCAGTTTTAAAGGTGAGTGCTCAAAATCTTTCAAAGCTGAGGTTTCAAAGAAGACTCAGATTCAGCCCAAGTCTTCTAAGAAACCTGTTAGGCACAAAAAGGCCTCAGTCAAACCTGTTCTTCATCTGAGGGGGAGATTTATAATCAAACCTGTTGATGCATTTGAAGGTTGAATTTAAGGCCTGTTATATGTCTTATTGAAACCTGAAAATGATTTGCAATATCAGTCTAAAGCTGTTCTATATGTTGCATGTGTTGCAACTAAGACAGTTTGTCCAAGCTGCTCTGTCTGCTGAACAGGCTGGACATAAACTGTCTACGCTGCTCTACACTGGTGAGCAGCTTGGGCACTTTTAAAGTGTTCTGTTCTTTGTGAACAGAACCTGTTCTTTGTGAACAGGCTAAACACTTTATGGAATACGTTTCCAAGTCATCATGTATTGTTTTTGACTGCTAGATCAGTTTACAAAGTCGAAGACAAAGTGGAAAACAGAACTGCTCAGCCTGCCCAAGCTGTTCTGTAACATGAAGACAAAAGGTTATTTGAAAAAGGGTGACAGACCTTTTTCTTATATCAAAATAGGCCTTTACAAGGAAGAAAGACGCAAAGTTGACATTCCTAAATTAGCTAAAGGCAATGCAACAGTAGACAAAGTAAAAAGACAAAAGTTCTGCACATGTGAAGTCAAGTCTGCTTTTCAGAAAAGTGCAGAAAAGGTTATGTTGTCTTTTCAACAAGACTTATCCTTTTTCATTCCGTCCAATGAAGATGTTTGTCTTAGATCCTCTAAGTGAGTATAAAAGGAAGCTTATAAGGACAGAAAGAAGAGTGCAGAAAGCTAAGTGCTGAAACCAAGAGTGAACGTGCAAGTGTGATTTTCATGCATGCAAGCCTTCTGTGTAAATCAGTATCTGTGTGTCTAAGCTGTTTTACATAAGCTGTTCCCTTAAGTCTTGTAAACACAGTGAGTGCTTCTTAGTGAGTGTATTCATTGTATACTAGTTTGAGTTTGTCTTAGACTAGTGAACATACTGTTGTATCTGTCATCTCAGCTTGAACTATTCCGCATAAAAGCTTGTTTGTAATTAACAAATTGTTGATAATACTTACAAACATTGAGAAAATAGTGTGTAGTTTGTAAATAGTTGTATTCACCCCCTCTCTACAGCTTAAAGCTATATACTTTAGGAACCTCTCGGGACCTACAACTGGTATCAGAGCAGTTTAGAGTGTGTGTCATTCTAGATCTCTCATTCTCCCAAGTTTCCATGGACAACAGTGCTGCAAATTCTTCTTACTATGACAATGGCTCCTATGGGCCAAACTGCCAAATTTTATCATAAAACTTCTCTGGTTGGAAGTGCAGATAGATGCCTCATTTAGAGAATCTGGATGTACAACTGCCAGAAGATAGTGATGGAGGGTCCCTATGTGCCAACCTCTGTTAATACCATAACTCCAGCGGTTGAAGGAGCTGCTCCTGAAATCAGGACCTTTGAGAAAGCTAAAGCTCAATGGTCTGATGAAGACAAGAGACTGGTGGCTCTGGATGCAAAGGCCAGAAACAATCTGGTCATTTCTCTTCCTGATGATGTGTTCAAACAGGTTGAGAAAATGAAGACAACAAAAGAAATGTGGGATACTTTGTGTACCGTCTATGATGGACCCACAATCACACTGGACAACAGGATCAACAATCTTGTTAGACAGTATGAACTTTTCTTTGCTAAACCAAAGGAGACTCTCACTGAAACCTACAACAGGTTTACTGTGAACCTTTTGATAAGCATAGCTATCATTCACTCATCATCTTGTTCAGCAAGATCGGCAGTGATCTTCTCATCTGACACTTCCTCCTTGTCATCATCCTGTTGATCAGGTTGAGTGAACACATCACTCACCTGATTTACAGGCTGTCTCACATTAGCCACAAGGCTGCACCTCTTTTTTGGACATTTCCAAGGCATTTCTCTTTTGTTGCCTTGATTGTTCATCATTCAGTAAGGATCCATACAGATTGACTAGATCCATACTTCTGATAGTACCTGAGTTCCTTAGAATTGGTTGAGAAGTAGTTCCCCTCTTCGGTAGAATGTCCAGAAATTTATTTACAAGGGTGAGACTGTCCTTAGTGATTCCAAAGCTTTGAGATCATACACTAAAGCAA